>JAPYZL010135199.1:0-24456 GCA_030522825.1 Platygaster orseoliae
AAAACGGTTTTTTAACAATAAATAAAGATTTTGAGGGTGTTAGAAAAATTTCAAACACGGTTTTTTGTTATTTTCGACCAGATAAACAATCTCTACTAGATCACTTCAAAAGTTTAGAATCACTGTTACACTGTGTTATTATCATAAGTAACTTAAAAATTTTGAAACGAAAATATGATTTTGCAAAACCCTTTAAGCGAGATTTTTGGTCGTTGTTAAATAGTTAACAAAAAAAAAAAACAATACGGAAAGATAAGTACACTTTTTTTTATTATTTTGGAAAGAATGCATAGAGTTTCTTTAATTTGGTTTGTCTAAGAATAACGAATATTTTGTAATCTCGTTTTCAAAAATAATGTTATTTCTTACATGTTTAAGATAAAATGCATCGAAATTATGTCACAATTTTTTTTGTAAAAAAATATGCCTCAAAAGTAATAAAGATTCGAAATTTTCAACTCTATTATTTGGAAATTATTTGTAGAATTTGAACAGAATTGAAGTCTGAATTGAAATCGAACTCAAAAGCTGCATTGCAATAGAAATAAAATGGAAAAAATTTTGAAATTCATATCAAAATTAAACTTTATAGAATGATACCAAAATAAAACCAAAACCACACCGTGAATACAAACTGAAAATAATTATGGTTATTCCGAAAAATAATTTTAAGTGCAGTTTTCTGATGTGATTGAAAGTAAGATTTTGGTATGATTTCTGGTTAATTTAAGTCTAGTTTAAGTAGAAATAACTGATTTACAGAAAGAATTGTCAATGCGTTTATGCATTTTGTAATAAAATTTTACCAGAAACAAAAGTAATTTATTTAACAACTATGAAATAGTTTTGAATTTTCAGGATTATTTAAAAAAATTTTTTTTTTTTTTTTTATTAAATTTGGAATTTTGAGAACATAAAAAATATTACTGTTTTTGACAACTTGGAAACTTTAAGAAATGTTGGGGATAATAAAATTTTGAGAAATTTGAAACTTACAGTTTTTGCATTTCTAAAATTTTTAAATTCCATACACGAAAATGTCAAGAAATTTGGACAACTTTTATAAAATCCTTGTAAAGTTTTCAATTTTTTGAAACTTGAATTATGAAAAAGTAGAAAATTTTGAAATTTCTTTCAAAAAGTTTGAAAAATTTTCACAGTTTTCAGATATTTTCAGTTTTAAATCTGAAGTAAATAATTTTCAATGATTTTGAAATTTCAAAATATATCTAGAATAATAAAATTTATGAAAATCTAAAAACTTGGAAATTTTTTGGATTTCTGAAACTTTCAAATTCGATTTTTTTCTATAAATTGGATTATTTTCTCCAATTTTTTAATTATTGGTTCATTTTAAATTAAAATTTTTCAAATTTTGAATTGCGATGTAAATTTCGAATTCAGAATAAAAACTTGGAAAATTCTCGAAATGATGATATTTTTGAAAAAGAAAACTATGAATTTCTAGGATTTTGAAACTGTCAAATTGGATTTTTCGAATTTCGGATTTTTGATGAATTTTCAATTTATTGAAATTGATAATGGATAAGCAACTGCGTAATTTTAATTTTTAAAATTTTTTATTCACATTTTTAATAAAAATATCAAAATAAAAACTTAAAAATTCTAGGAATATTGAAATTATAAGTAATTTCAAAACTCAAGAAACGAAAATGTTAAGATTTTTGACATCTTACAGAATCCTTATAGTTTTTAATTTTTTAAAACTTAAATTTTGAAAAAGTAGAAAATTTTAGTCACCAACATTCCCAAAAAGTTTGAAAAATTTTCGCAAATTCAAAAATTTTCAGTTTTCAGATATTTTAAGTTTTAAATCTGAAGTAAATAATTTTCAATGATTTTGAAATTTTAAAAGATACCTAGAATAATAAAAATTATGAAAATCTAGAAACATGGAAATTTTTTGGATTTCTGAAACTTTTAAATTCGATTTTTTTCTATAAATTGATCATTTTCTCCAATTTTTTAATTATTGGTTCATTTTAAATTAAAATTTTTCAAATTTTGAATTTCGATGTAAATTTCAAATTCAGAATAAAAACTTGGAAAATTCTCGAAATGATGATATTTTCGACAAAGAAAACTATGAATTTTTAGGATTTTGTAACTGTCAAATTTGATTTTTCGAATTTCGAATTTTGATGAATTTTCAATTTTTTAAAATTGATGATGGATAAGCAACTGCGTGATTTTGTTTTTTTTTTTTAATTTTTTTTTCACATTTTTAATAAAAATATCAAAATAAAAAATTAAATTTTAGAAATGTTAGAATTATAAGAAATTTTCAAACTTCAGAAACGAAAATGTTAAGAATTTTTGACATCTTACAGAATCCTTATAGTTTTTAATTTTTTAAAACTTGAATTTTGAAAAAATAGAAAATTTCGTTAGTTTCATCATTACCGTAAATTTCGAAAAAATTTTGTGAATCCAACAATTTTTAAACTTTTTGGATATCTTTAATTTCCAATATAAAGTACATTAAAAATGTCAGTAATTTTCAACTATTTCTAAAAGAACGAAATTTTGGAAAGTATAAAAACTTCGAAATTTTTTGGATTTCAGTTACTTTTAAATTTGATCTTCATTTCATCCTGTTAAAACAGTTTACGGGTGTTTTTTGCACACAAAAAAAAAATACCTTGAAATATAGATTGGACAGGAAGTCGACATTCGAAGACTTATTTTCAAAGAAACGATTTGCTCGTTTCAACGTTCGTTAGTTCCGAACAATACGTTACAATCATTGAAATCATTGCAGCGTACACTCAATAATTCAAGGTTCCATCAATTAGAAGATTCACCGCCGATTCTGCATATCAAAAAAATGAACGAGGAATACCAAAATTAGAAATCTACGAAAGTACAGTTTTTGAAGAATCCAAACGAATTTTGAATATCTTTGAAACTTTGAATTAGAAAATCGTATTAATTAATTCAGTTTCATCCAATTCAGTTGCATCCAATTCAACTGCATCCACGATTCAGCTGCATCCATTCAGTTGCATTTAATTAAGTTGCATCCAATTCTGTTGCATCCACATCAGTTGCATTAAATTAAGTTGCATCCAATTCAGTTGCATTACATTAAGTTGCTTCCAATTCAACTGCATCCACAATTCAGCTGCATCCATTCAGTTGCATCCAATTCAGTTGCTTCCAATTCAACTGCATCCAATTAAGTTGCATCCAATTCAGCTGCATCCAATTCAACTGCATCCACTTCAGTTGCATTAAATTAAGTTGCATCCAGTTCAACTGCATCCAATTCAGTTGCATTTAATTAACAAGCATCCAATTCAGTTCAATCCATTTTCAATAGATTCAAAAAAGTTATGATAAAAAAAGTATGAATAATCTTTTAAAATACCAAGAAAATACGAAGGTACAAGAAATCCTATAAAAACTAAGAATCTAAGTAGACGGAACTTTCTTAGATATATAAAATTATGAAAAACAAAACATTGAAATTTGAATTTTAGGGCGACTCGCAACCTACTGTAGTGCGAGAGAGACGCGTAGAACGAGAACCAGTTGAGAGAAAGAAGGACGAAAAGAGAACCTCTTCCAAGTCGTCTTAGAAGATTGAATACTGGCGATTTATTAAAATCCCCAGATCGTAAATTAAGCAAAATATGAAAATAATCTAAAATCTCAATTATTATTATTACATTAGTAATTACTTATACTTTATTATTATTTATTTTCAAATTTTTTAATAAAATTGATCAAAATTATTATTATCCCTTTAATTTATGAGTAATTGATTGTTTCATTTTATGAAAATCAAATTATGGAATTCATTATTAAATAACTATTATTAAATCCCATTAATTAAAAATCCCATAAATACCAAAAAAATGCAAGAAATACCAAAAAATGCAAGAAATACAAGAACTGAGATAAATACTCAGAAACTATAAGTTTTTGAAAATTTATGGAACTCGGAATCCGCAAAAATACAGTCACATTCTTTAAATTATATAAAAGCTAAAAAATTACAAAAAAGATATTACATTACTGTTTAATGAAAATTCAATTTGAATACTCAAAATCGTTGAAATTTTCAAAACCAGAACATCGAATTCTAGGAATCTATACAGGGTGTATCAAAACCAAAAAATCCTTCCCTAAGTAATTTTTATAAAACTCAAAAATCTGTAAACAAAAAAGTTTTTTAAATCTGTATACTATTTATATTTTGTAAAACATCAATTAAAATACTAAAAATCATTGAAACATTCAATATTAAAGTGCATCAAATTCTAGACATCTATAAAAAATATGGAAAAAAACTAAAAAATTCTACAAATAGCATGTAATATAAAAATTCAACAATTGATTAAAGTACTTAAAGTATGCGTGAAAATATTTTTTTAAAAAAACTATAAAAAGATAAAAGGTTGCAGACAACTTTCAAAAGAAACATTACTGAAACGTTTTATACGTGTTTAAAAAAGGTCAAAGAAAATTTTAAACAAATGTTTTACTGAATATTTTTCAAAACGTTTTTAAAATATTTCAATTGAAGCATTTTAAATGGAATATATCAGAATCTTTCCAAAATAAGCATAACTAAAACATTTCGTATGAAATGAGTCAGATATTTTACATAACAAACATTCTCAAAATGTTTTAACAAAGACGTTTATAAATGTATATGAAATAATTCAATTAAATTATTTTGTTTTGAATTGAAAGGTTTCAGCAATGTTGCTGGTGAAACATTTGAAAAAAATATAAAATTATGATACTTATAATATAACACACCAAAACAATATATTTTTTAAAAAAACCTTTCCTGAAAATATTCACAGAAAAAAATTTTTGCAACAGCAGCAAATCCTTTTTTTCCGTGTAAATTTCAAAATTGAGTAACTTTTCCGATTTTGAGTTTCGTAAAAATTGGTAAAGTTCCAAACGTTGAATAAATAAACGAAATTTTAAAAAGCATTAATTTTCCACTTCAAACCAAGATGCATGTGAAAAACAGTTTCTAACATTGGATAACATTTGTTAAGTATTAATAATTAATTCCTTCTTTAAAAAGAAATATTCGATTTCCTTTTGGTTCGGGAATTTCGGTACACCCTATATACATAGACGAAAAGAAGGGGTAAAATAGAGGGGGTAGACGTACAAACGTGCGAACCGTCAATCGATACCACATGTGCACATGTGCGTCAGTTCAGTACATCCCAAGATCGAGTCTATTATTTGCTTTACATTTTCCCATTGCTCGCGCTTAAAAAATCGCATTCGCTAATTTCCATAAAAATAATTCAAAACATTAAACGCAAATTTCAATTATCACAATCTTACGCGATTTCCCGCGTTTTAACGCGAAACCGCACAAACGACTATTTGCCGGTTTTTCGGCGATTTCAGTTGTGAAATCGGCATCGTAACGTGACGCGCTTTGAAAAACATTGAAAATGGATATCTGGCAATCACCGAGTCAAGTTCTGAAAAAGTTTGACGTGGACGAAGATGGTGCATTGGATTTTAACGAGTTTCGAACGTTGTGTTTCGAGCTTTTCGGCGAGGATGACATTTCCGAAGCCGATTCGAAAGTTCTTGAAGTTTTTCAATTCTACGATGCAAATCGGGACGGATTGTTAAACAATGAAGAATGGGAGAGGTAATTATATATTTGAAATTTAAAAATAGTTTTTGATATTAAACTTGTATTTTATAATTATAACTATTCTTTTCACGTTTCAGAATTATACGTATTTAATTGCATCGAATTTACTCGTATTAGATTACTTATAAATAGACACTATTTTTAGGAAAAACTTGTATTTTTTTATTTAGATAGAAACTGGAATATCGTAGTGATAAATAGCAATAGTTGAAACTTTGTTATATATTATAAATAATTATTAAAATTTAATTATTTTAGAAAAAACTTAAATTTATTTTATTTCCCATTAAAACTGACATTTACGTAATTTTTCGCTTTAGATGTTATCAAGATTGGATTTCAAAAACGGTAAATCCGAAAAATGTGCTGATCGTTGTTGATCTACAAAATGATTTTATCGATGGTACTCTGGCCTTGAAAAAATGTCCTAAAGGTGATGATGGAAATGATGTTGTCAAACCAATTAATGATCTCATCGAAAAAGGAAAGTGGGATAAAACTTTTTATTCCTTGGATTGGCATCCTGAGAACCATATCAGTTTTTACGACAACTTGCATTTGCGGTCTTTGCATCCAGATTCAAAGGTGAATCTCGGAAAATTATTGTGAATAAATGTTTGAAATTGTGAAAATTTTGGATCACAATAACATTTTTGAGAAATTTTTCGTTACAGCAATCATTCATTTAGTAAAATATAAGCCCACCAAATTTTTTGGTAGTACAGCCAAAACTTTAGGTATGATAACCAAATAATTGGTTATTGCAACCTAAGTATCGGTATAAAAATTGAGCATTAGTTGCTATAACACAAGTTTTGGTTGTCATAACCAAAACTTTGGTGGATCCATATTTTACTTAATAAATGGTTGCTGTAACCAAACAATTTTTCTCCGTGCGGGAAATCCAAAAACGAAACATACCGCGATGTGGAATTCCAAAAAATAATATGAGTTTGTTTTCAAAATGATTAACATTAATAGAATCCTTTGAAAAATTTATGAAAAATTGAATTGAATATTTTAAATTCATGAAAAATAGAATTCGAAAAGCATCGATTAATAAAAAACGAAAAAAAAAAAATTTATAAAAATAGTAAAAATTTCAATACTACAATATCGAAACCTAAAATCTTAAAAGAAATCAAATAAACTACAAGAAATTATTTTTAATAAAATAAAAAATAAATCCTGTCAGTATTCTATGGATGTTCGTAATTTTGGAAAGAAACTTTTTAAAGAGACTTATACTATTCTTTCGAATTCTACATGTAATTATATTTTTTACAATTCCAAAAAATAATACGAGTCTCTTCAAACAATTTCTTTCAAAAATAATTATTTTTGCCGTAAAAAGTATTTAAACTCCAAATATTAAAAAACTTATACAAAAATATATAGAATCATTAAAAATGTATACAAATACTAGAAAATCCTACAAAGTGTTATAGATACTGATGAGAAGAATACGAAAATGTAAGAAATCTATAAAATTTTATATATTTCTTACATTTTGTTTAAACACTGAAAATTTCTAAAAATTGCAATATCATAGCATCGAATTCTACACAAAGAGAAATGGTTTGGTTACAACAACCATTAGTTTAGTAAAATATGGACCCACCAAAGTTTTGGGTACTACAACCAAAACTTTGGTTATGACAACCAAAAATTGTGTTACAACAACTAATAGTCTATTTTTATGACTGATATTTAGGTTGCAATAACCAATTATATGGTTATCATACCTAAAGTTTTAGTTTGTAATACCCAAAACTTTGGTGGGCTCGTATTTTAATAAATCAATGGTTGCTGTAACCAAAAACTTTTCTCCACGTAGAATCTAAAAATAAATCTGAATTATTAGTTGTTACTATTTTTTTTTTTTTTAGTATTAAAATAAAAACTTTATTATTAATATTTTATTACTGTTAATCATTTAGGACAGACTCATATTATTTTTTTAGAATCCCACATTACGATACGTTTTGTTTTTGTTCTACAATTTTCGTTTTAAAATTTTATTGTTATCCCTAAATATAAATTGTCCTACATACAGGATTGTCAAAAAGAAAATTATTATCAAATCCAAAAATTTGGGCATCCCAATAAAATTGAGACACTCGATGCAACAAAATTGAATCGCATCAAACTCGCGTTAAAATTTCGTGCAAATTTTGATTTCGAAATAATTATAAAACCGATAAATAGCCTAATGTAGAATTTCAAAAACAGTTTCTTTCCAAAATGATTATTTAAAAAAAAAAAAAATTAAAACTCTGAAAATCATTGCATTGAGAGTCTCAATATAATCTCATGGAGTCCGAAAAAATTGTTAAAACGACATAATTTAATATTGTTAAAAGTAAGAAATTTGAAATTTTGTAAATAAATAAAATAAATGAATGAAGTAAGAGTATAATAATAATAAATTAAAAAAAAATTAATTATGATAACATACTGACGGTTTTCTTTTTACAAAACTTTGTGTACATGAAGCATACTACAAAACTTAATACTAATTTACTAATTTCATAAAAAATCATTTAATAATAAATAATTATTACTAATATCACTAATTTCAAAATTTATAGTAGGTACTAATTTATTAATAAACAATCAATAATAATTTTATTTAAATTAATAATCATCAATATCATAACTTTTGAAAACTTTAATATTTTTTATTTTAATTAATTAATTAATAGTAAATAAATAAAATAAATTTAAAAACAAATAAAATCACTTTATAAAAACAAATAAATCAAATAATTTTCATCATTAGTTATTAAATTAATAAATAAGTGTAAAATTTTTTAATATAATATAATAAATAAATTCAATACTAATATAATAATAATAAATTAATTAAAAAATGAATTAATTAGGATAACATATTGACGGTTTTCTTTTTACAAAATTTTGTGTACATGAAGCATACTACAAAATTTAACACTAAATTACTAATTTAAAAAACAATAATTTAATAATACATAATCATTACTAATATAACTAATTTAATCATCTATAATACTAATTTATCAATAAACAATCAATAATTAATTTTTTCAAATTAATAATCATCAATATCATAATTATCGAAAATTTGAATATTTATATTGGCAACTAATTAAATAATAATAAATAAATAAAATAACTCAAGAAATACAAAGAAATCAAATAGTTTTTATTATTAATTTAAAAATTAATAAATGAGTTGGAAATTTTTTACTTGAAGGTTTCGAAAGAAGATGCAAAAGTTTTCGATAAAGTTTTGTTCGCTAAGTCGAAATCAGAGCAAGTACTTTGGCCCAGACATTGTGTAATTGACACCTGGGGCGCCCAATTGCACAAAGATTTAGTAATCGCGGAAAATTCAGAGAAGGTAAGTTCGACAAGCACGAAACAGTAATTTTCCAATCATTTATTATTTATCTTTTTTAAACAATACGTGCTTTCACGTGAATAAACGCCGCTAGAATAAAATTGTGCAGAGTCGTGTTTCCAAGAGAGAGAGTTTCGCTTGGAATAGCCAATATGTTGATAAGTCAGCGCATAATTTTGAAGCGAGTTGCCTTGGGTCAGCATTTCTCTAAATAAAATTTGCATGATAATGTGTGTTTTTTTTTAATGCAAATGTGGAAGAATTTAAAAGTATTGAAAAGTTGATGTATTATATTTTCTTCGGGATTTTGTAATTTTAATGTGGTTTCAATTGTACCTACGATTTTTCGAGTTTCAGAATTTTCAAGTTTTATAACTTTGGAATTACACATTTTTTATTGACGTATTTGATGTGTGAAAACGGATTTTCATGTTTTTTAAATCACTGAATTTTGGATAATTTTTTTCCAGTACTTTCAGTATTTTTTATATTTCATTATAATAAATTTCAAGAATCCATATAAATTTCTAATATTTATTAATTTTCAACAGAATAATGATAAATAAATGAAAAAAAGTAATAGTAGTGAAAATAAACGATAAAATTTTATATTTATTGGTATTTATAGGATTCTCGTATTTTTTTAAATTTATGGTATTTTCATTAATATCTTGTATTTTCCGGTTTTCCTAAAGATTTACAGAATTCGGAGTATTTAAAATAATTTTGAATTAGTGTTTTCTATACTTTATTATAAATTTCGAAAATCTATATAAATTTTTGATATTTTTGTTATTTTCAAAAAAATAATAATAAATTTATAAAAATAAGTAACAGTAATGAAAATAAATGATAGAATTTCTTAGTTATTGGTATTTATAAGATTTCACTATTCTCGTATTTTTTACAATTTATGGTATTTTTATAAATATCTTGTATTTTCGGGTTTTCATAAAGATTTACAGAATTTATAGTATTTAATATAATTTTGAATTATTGTTTTATATACTTTATTATAAATTTCGAAAATATATATAAATTTTGAATATTTTATTTATTTTCAGGAACATGATAATAAATTGATAAAAATAAGTAATAGTAAATGAAAAAAAATTATAAAATTTCATATATTTATTAGTATTTATAAGATTTTACGATTCTCGTTTTTTTTGCAATTGATAATATTTTTATAAATATTTTGTATTTACGGGTTTTCCTAAAAATTCACAGAATTTTGAGTATTTCAAATAATTTTATATCAGTATTTTTCATACTTTATAAAAAATTTCGAGAATTCATATACATTTTTAATATTTTTTTTTATTTTCAAGAACATGATAATAAAAAATTATAAAAATGAGTAATAGTAATTAAAATAAATGATAAAATTTCAGTTTTATTGGTATTTATAAGATTTTACGATTCTTGTATTTTTTCAGTTTATGGTATTTTTATAATTATCTTATATTTTGAGATTTTCCTCAAAATTTACAAAATTTCCAGTACGCAAAGTCATTTTAAATCAATTTTTTATACTTTATTATAAATTTCAAAAATCAATATAAATTTCTAATATTTCTTAATTTTGAACAGAATATAATGATAAATGAATAAAAATAAGTAATAGTAATGAAAATAATCGATAAAATTTTATATTTATTAGTATTTATAAGATTCTATGATATTGTATTTTTTGCAATTTATGGTATTTTCATAATTATCTTGTATTTTGAGATTTTCCTAAAGATTTACAGAAGTTTTAGTATTTAATATAATTTTGGATAAGTGTTTTATATACCTTATTATAAATTTCAAAAATCTATACAAATTTTGAATATTTTATTTATTTTCAAGAACATGATAATAAATTGATAAAAATAAGTAATAGTAATGAAAAAAAAATTATAAAATTTTTTTTGAAATCCTTTTTTTTGCAATTTATGATATTTTTATAAATATCTTGTATTTTCAGGTTTTTCTAAAGATTTACAAAATTTTGAGTATTTAAATTCATTTTTCAGAATACATTATCTCGTATACAGACTTTCACTATTTTTAGTAATTTTTCGAGTTTTTTTGAAGGATTTTCTGTTAAATTGAAATGGATTTTTATGCTGTACATTTTTTGAATTCGTAGTTTTTGAGTATTGCATAAAAAATTTCTGATTTTTTTCCAATTTTTTAGTTATTTTTAAAGTTTTAAAGGATTGTTTATAATCATAGTAAATTTCTAATAGTTTAGTAGATTTGTTTTTAGATTTTCAAATTTGATCTCCGGTATAAAAATTTTTGTTAAATTTTTTTAAGTAACTATTTATAAAATTTTGTTCGGTGTTACAGTATTTTTATAAATTTCTCTTGATTCTATAGATTGCTATACACGTTTTTTAATATTCGATGCTTTCAAATTCCAAGTTTTATGGATTTACAGTACTCATTTAAATGTTTCCGGAAATAAGATTTTCAAAGATTTCATACTTTTCTCGTGGATTTTGGTATAGATTTCTAAAATTCGATACTCAAAGTTTTTTAGATCTTCAGCATTTTTATAAATTCTAATTTTTCTTCATTCCATTTACTGCGTTAAAACAATTACCCATATATTCATAAATAAAAACTCTATTTAACAAAAAATCTTCTAAGGATAAAATTAACAATAAAATTCTCAATTTTTTCTAACTTTGAGAACTTGAATGAAGCAACTTGTTTTTCCTGTAAATTTCACATTTTAGTTAGTATATTTTTGTTCATTTTCACATTAAACATATTCTTATGAAAATATAATTATTTTCAGACAAACAGATATTTTTCTTACAGATTCAAAAAGGAAAAAATCCCGAAAAAGAGGAATACTCAGCTTTTTGCTCGGAATTTGTGGAAAAATTACGGGAATTTGAGGCAACGCACGTTTTTGTTTGTGGTTTAGCCTACGATGTTTGCGTTAAATCCACGTGCTTGGACGCACTCAAATTGGGTTATCGTGTGGCTATCATAGAAGACTGTTGTAGCGGAACTGACAATGATAGCGTTGCCTTATCGCGCCGGGAAATTGAAAACAACGGCGGTTTTATCACCTGCAGCGAGGAAGCCCTCAAAATCGTCAATTACAACAAAAAAAGCTTTTTCATGGCTCTCAATAATTTACCAAAAGTTTAATTTTATTTTTGTTCATTGAAATTCGTGGAGTTTGTTTAAAAAAATAAAGACGTGAATTTTGCAAAAATTATGCTTTATTCATCACATGCAATGTCACTCTCAATACTGGTAAAAAACAGTCGGAATCAGAGGCGTAGGCAAAAAAAAACATTTCAGGGGGTGTTTTCCGAGAAAATATATACATATTTCTTTCAGGATTTTATAATTTTTAATCTTTGAAGATGTGGTCATGAGAGTATGATTTTCCAATTTTTTTCGAGTCCAGAGTTGCATATTTTGTCATGTTCGTATTAAATGTAATGGTATTGAATTTTTGTGATTTTCAAGTAACAGAATGTGAGACTTTATTTCTCATAATTTTAGTGTTTTTTCACAATTCGAAGAATTTTTTGATTTTATTTCAGATTTCTATACATACATCAACTTTTTAAAGATTTTGGAAAAAATCATAGTACACAGATGTCAAGTATTTAATGCTATAGTATTGAAAATTTAAAGTTAGCTATATTATTCATTATTTATTATTGTTATTGCTTTAAAAATATTTAGCTATAAATTGTATATGTAGTCGAACATTTGTTTCAGAGAAAATTCTTCTAAAGTCAGAATAATTGTTATTTTGAGTTGCAAAAATAAAAATTCTGGACATGATTTGAATTTTACTGATTTTTTGTTCAAGTAGGGTTATTTTAAGGTATTATTTTTTTTTTATTATCATTTTCGTCTATTTTTAGTGAAATCATATTGTTAAGAAAATTTTCTTTACATAAAGATTTCTAGTATTTCTCACATCTATTCAGTATTTATGAGAACCCAGAGGATTTTTTAGCATTGTTTGAGATTTCTAGTATGTTCGTAGATTCTTTATGACTTTCATTTTATGAAAGATTTTCTGGTATTTTCACGAATTCCTGTCTAAATTTTTGTGAACTTTTCAAATTTCAAAGTTTTCAGATTCTTTGAAATTTCGTAAATTTCAGTTTTTTTTTGTAAATCATTATTAAAAAAATTTTCCTACGTTTTCTTATAGGAAATGTTTGGCTGTAAGTTGTCTTATAATTAAGTTTCAGAAAAATTCCCTTCAAGTTAAAATAATTATTATTTTGAGTTAGAAAAACTAAAAATTCTGGACTTGATTTGCATTTCACTAATTTTTTGATTTATTGGTGTTATTTTAAAGATTTTTTTGTTCATTGTCATTTTCGTGTATTTTTCGTGAAATAATATTGTTAAGAAAATTTTCTTTATATAAAAATTTCTAATATTTCTCTCTTTTTTTAAGTATTTACGAAAATCCAAAGGATTTTTTAGTATTTTTTTAGATTTCTAGTATGTTCGTAGATTTTTATAAATGCATATCAATTCTTAAAATTCAATGCTCTAGAATGCAAATATCGATAGATTTTTGATAATTTCATAGATTTCGTGGATAATTCGACCTATGTTAATTTAAAGTAATCTATTTATTCCTTGAATTTTCTTATTTTTTAAGTGTTCATAAGATTTTTATCGTTTTCTAGTATTTTTGTACGTTGATACTATTTGTACAGATTTTCCAAAAACGCAATTATTTCATAGAAATCAATAACTTTTAGTATTTTTCAGGAATTTTATGACTAGATATATTTTCTGGTATTTTAATAAATTCCTGTCTAAATTTTTTTTTACTTCATTTCCAAATTTCAAAGTTATTAGATTCTAAGAATTTTCGTAAATTTTAATCTTTTTTTTACAAATCATTATTAAAAAAACTTTTTCCCCACGTTTTTTTATAGGAAAAGTTTGGCTCTATTGTATTACAATTTAGTTTTACAAAAAAATCCTTTCAAGTTGGAACGATTGTTATTTTGAGTTGGAAAAACTAAAAACTCTCAACTTGATTTAAATTTCACTGATTTTTTGATTTATTAGTGTTATTTTAAGAAATTTTTTGTTATCGTCATTTTCGTCTATTTTTCGTTAAATAATATTGTTAAGAAAATTTTCTTCACATAAAGATTTCTAGTATTTCTCATATTTTCCAGTATTTACGAGAATCCAAAGGATTTTTTTGTGTTTTTTAGATTTTTAAGTATTATTATAAATTTCAAATATTCTTTGTAGTCCTTGAATTATTTTAGTTTTTCAGTATTTATAATTTTTTTATCGTTTTATAGTATTTTTATACATTGATGCTATTTATGTAGATTTTTCAAAAACGCAATCCTTTCAAAGAATTCAATAATTCTAAGTTATTTTTAGAAAATGTTATGACTCGAAATATTTTCTGGTATTTTCATAAATTCCTGTCTAAATTTTTTAGAACTTTCCAAATTTTAAAGTTTTCAGGTTCTAGGAATTTTCGTAAATTTCAGTTTTTTTTTATGAATCACTATTTAAAAATTTTTTTTTCCCACGTTTTTTTATAGGAAATGTTTGGCTCGTTTGGCTCTATTATATTATAATTTAGTTTCAGAAAAAAATTCTTCTCAAGTTATAATAATTGTCATTTTGAGTTGGAAAAACTAAAAATTCTGGACTTGATTTAAATTTCACTGATTTTTTAATTTATTAGTGTTATTTTAAGGAATTTATTGTTATCGTCATTTTCGTCTATTTTTCGTTAAATAATATTCAGTAGCGCCAGAAACAAATTTTTTTTTGGGGGGGAGGCAAAAAATATATATAGATATATAAATAATAAGAAAAGACTAAATTTTTTGGGGGGGGGGCATTTGACCCCCCCCCCCCCCCCCCCCCCCCCGCCCCCCCCCCCACAAGTTTTTGGGAAAATTTTTTTCTCAAAAACATTTTAGTATTATTATAAATTTAAAATATTCTGTGTAGTCCTTGAATTTTTTTAGTTTTTTAGTATGTATAATTTTTTTATCGTTTTATAGTATTTTTATACATTGATGCCATTTATGTAGATCTTTTAAAAACGCAACTCTCATAGAAATCAATAACTTTTATTATTTTTCAGGAATTTTTCTGACTCGAAAGATTTTCTTGTATTTTCGGAAAATTCAGCCTTTTTTTAATCTAAAAATTGTTTTTCCCACGTTTTCCTAAATAGGAAATCACTTGGCTCTATATTGTATAATAATTAAGTTTCAGAGAAAATTCCTTTAAAGTTGAAATAATTTTATATTGATTTATAAAAACTAACAATTCTGAACCTAATTCGAATTTGACTCATTTTATGATGTAGTACTTCAATTTTTATGCATTATTTTTTCATTACCTATTTTATCTATTTTGAATGAAATGATAATAAATTAATCTCGAATTTCGTGAGGAATTTGAACCCCCCAAACCCCCCTCTGCCTATGCACCTGGTCGGAATCAATAAATATTAACAATAATTACGCAAACGTACGAAAGTAAAATACTAAAGAATACGTGAAAAATGAATGAAAATGGAGGGAAAACTGATGAAGAAGTGAAAATATTTCCGATGAAAATGAGTTTTAAATGGGAAAATGTGGTAAAAGTCTCGAGAACGTTAAAATGATGGGTTTTTTTCACTGTTGGTTGGTTTTGTCGAGCAATTCTCGAGCCGTCCGTGAAATTTTATTGACCAATTCGTCGTCCTTGGATAGTTCGCAAATGTATCTGTGTCGGTCGCCGCAATCTTCGCCTTTGTACGAGTAAATTTTCGAAGCTGGATTGAATTCCAAGTTCAGGCACCTGTTGGACATTGAAATTTCTTGTACTGCTGCAAATGTCATGTGTAATTATCCAGTAAAATTTTACTTAAATTTATAGAATCTTGTTTTTTTTCCTTATGCATTGAATAATTTAGGTCCTTCATAATTTTTTACGGGATTGAAACTGTATTTTTCAATAAAATTAATAATAAAAGAAAAGAAAAGAAAAATAATTTTTTCTGATTTCCAATTTAATTTATTTAATTAATTTAATCTAATTTTCGAAATCTGCGTAAATATTGTTTTTTCAAAAATTATTCAACAATGTTACAACTTTGATTCCTCGAGCATCCAAAACTTTCGATATTGTATGAATTATAAAATAGAAAAACTCGATCATTTTTAAGAATTTTTCAATTCAAAATTCATTTGTACACCTTTTATGAATAAATTATCAATTATAATTGTAAGAAAGTGATTGAAAATTCATAATTATATGTTTATTAACTGACCTGCCATCTCCAACTACAGTTTGTTTCGTGTCCTCATGAACAGGCCTCGCACTTCCAGCCCAAATCCACAAAAGTCCCGGATTCAGTCCTCCAGTCCAAAAATCCCAGCCTCTAAATTTTTTGTTTGACTGCAAAAACATGATGATGTCCTGATTTTCTTGGACTGTTTCCAATTCTATGAGATTTCCTCCCATTCCACGACAAAGACTAGCCGAAGACTTCCAATCGAATTCTCGTATACTCATGTGGTAGCAATTTTCTCCGATTCGGGTGTAATTAGTAGGACAAGGTTCTATATATTTTTTTAAACAAAAAATCATTTTCTTAATTTTTACGATCTTTTTTCAGTTCATTAGGTGCTGGAGTTTTTGATAATTGTAAGGGTTTTTTAAGATCGTCTTTGGAAGAAAAAAAATTCTTCGTGAAATTGTGAGGTCACGCACGGAGAGAAATGGTTTGGTGACAGCAACCATTGATTTAGTAAAATATGGACCCACCAAAGTTTCGGGTACTACAACCAAAACTTTGGTTATGATAACCAAAGTGTTGGATATTGCAACTTAATGATCAGTCATAAAAATTGAGCATTAGTTGTTATAACAAAAGCTTTGGTTATTATAACCAAAGTTTTGGTTGTAGTACCCAAAACTTTGGTGGGTCCATATTTTACTAAATCAATGGGTGCTGTCACCAAACCATTTCTCTCCGTGCGTTATAATGAGAAACGAAAATTAAAGATTTTCACAGGGATTTTGTATAAAATTGCATGAAAATCAGATTTTCATAATTTTTTTTATTCATAAAATAATATTCTTAATTTTCACATCTTTTTTCCCTTTATAAGGTCAAATTTTCATAATTATACGGATTCTTCAAGGTCAACGTTGAAAAAAAATTCTTGGTAAAAATTGTAGGTTCACGTCATAATACGGAAAACGGAAATTAAAAATTTATACAAGAACTTTCCATAAAGTTGCAAAAAAATCGAATTTTCATAATTTTTTTTACAAAAATCCACCATTTTAATCCTTGTGATCTTTTTTCACTTCATTAGGTAAAATTTTTATAATTATAAAGATTCTTTAAGGTCACCTTTGAAAAAAAAATTGTTTGTCAGAGTGTCCAGCCTCCGGAAAATCCTGGAATTCTACTTGAATTTTGATCTCTAGGAAAAATTCGGTAATTCTACTCGAATTTTTCGAAACCTCCGGGAATTTTTCTTGGCTTAATTAATACGTATTTAATACTTTAAATTAACACTCAAAAAGTAGATGGAAAATTGTTCGGTACATACAAAATGACCGTAAAAAGGTTCTAAAAGTTTCCATTACAGTATTTTCCATCATCAATAAAAAATTTCGTTACATCAAATTCTAGAAATCTAAATAGTGATTCACAAAAGAACTAGAAAATCATACAAAATGTAATAAATGTAAAAAAATGCAAAATAGTAAAAAATGTATTAAAAGTAGAGAATTAGACCGAATGTTATGAATGTTAACAAATATGGGAAAAGTATAAATACCAGATATCTTTAAAATACTCTAATCAGTTTTGTACGATTTTAAATACGAAAGCATTGAATTCTAGAAATCTAAACAGTAATTCATTTAAATACCAAAAAGTACTCTAAATTTATGTTTAAGGAGTTTTTTGAAAAATCATTTCATATATATAAAATATAATTTACTTTGAGTTCGAGAGTATTAAATTCTAGAAATTTAAATAACGATCCACAGAAGAACGAAAAAAAAAAAAAATAATAAAAATGGATAAATACGAAAAAGTACGAAAAATAATAGAAATTTATAAACACCCAAATTTTTATGTTAATAAAGCTTCTTTGAAAATCCGTAAGTTACTAAAAATCTATTTAACTGGAAATCCTAAAGTATAGGTATCTGATTCTAAAAATCTATATAGAAATCCACGAAAATATTAGAAAATCCTTTGAACCGTATAAATACTGAAATAATACTAAAAATACTGAAAGTAATAGAAATCTATGCAATTTTTAATACAAAAGCATTGAATTCTAAAAATCTACACAGTAATTCATTATAATACTAAAAAGCTCTCCAAATTGATTTATAAACAGTTTTTTTAAAAATCCTTTGAAATATGTAAAATAAAATTTAGTTTAAATTCGAGAGTATCAAATTCCAGAAAACTAAATAGCGATCCACAGATAACAAAAAAATTTGATAAATACGAAAAAATACGAAAAATGCCAGAAAATTATTAACACTCAAAATCCATATTGGTAGAGCTTTCTTAAAAAATACATAAATTACTAAAAATCTATATAACTAGAAATCCTAGAGCATCTCATTCTAAAAATCTATACAGAAATCAAAAACTCTACTAACTTGGAACCTTATAAAATCCTTATAAAGATTTTTTATAAAGTGACCTTATAAAATCCTTATAAAGATTTTAAGGATTTTATAAAGTGACCTTATAAAATCCTTATAAAGATTTTAAGAATTTTATAAAGTGTCCTTATAAAATCCTTATAAGTTATTGAAAATTTTATAAGGAATTTTATAATTTATAAGGATTACGAAATTTTATAAAATTTTTTCCTCGTAAGGATTTTATAAGGTCGCCTAATAAGGAATATTAATTTTTATAAAGATTTTATAAAGTTGCCTTATAAAAAATGGAAAATTTTATAAGGAATGCAGATTTTTATAAGGATTTTATAAGGTTTATATAAGGTTTCAAGTTAATAGGGAAATATATTAGAAAATCCTTTGAATCGTATAAATGTTGAAATAATACAAAAAATACTGAAAGTGCTAGAAATCTATGAAACTTTTAAAATTAGGAGCATTAAATTCTAAAATTCTACGTAGTCATCCATAATAATATTAGAAATCTATAAAAACCCTACAAATTACTACAAAGATTTAAATATGGTGAAAAATACTTAAGATTCATAATAATGGAAATCTCTGAAATACTGAAATTCTATGCAGATATTAATTTCTGAAAAATGTATAAAAATATTAAAAATCCCGTAAACTTCAGCTTCGAGAGCATACAATTCCAGAAATCTTAACAATTTATAAAAATACTAAAAACACTCGTTATACATAAAATACTAACAATCTACACAGATACTATTTCCTTTAAAAACTATAAAGTTATATAATAAAATAACAGACAATAAACGAAAAACAAAAAATTTGTTTAATAAAAAAGTATTCATAAATAATTACGTTACAGAGTGTTTCGTTACAGTTATGGTTTTTTTTCTATACAATATTTAATACAAATAATGTGAGAAAATCATCCGGAAAATATCCGGGAAATCTCCGGGAATTCTGTTTCTGGAAATCACTGGACACCGCCTGTTTGTAAAAATTGTGAGGTCGTGTTATGGCAAGGAATGAAAATTAAATATTAAACAAGGATTTTGTGTGAAGTTGCCTGAAAATCTAATTTTTATAATTTTTTTTTTTTCACAAAAATTACATTTTTAATCTTTATGGTCTTTTTTCAGTTGTGGAATTTTTATAATTATATGGATTCTTCAAGGTTACTTTTGAATAAAAAAATTCTTGATAAAAATTGTGAGGTCACGTCATCATAAGAAAAACAAAAATTAAGATTTTTTACAGGGATTTTGTGTAAAGTTGCATAAAAATCAGATTTTCATAATTTTTTTTTTCAAAAAATCTCATTTTGAATCCTCACGATATTTTTTCAGTTCAGAAGGTAGAATTTTTATAATTATAAAGATTCTTTAAGGTCACCTTTGAAAAATAAAATTCTTATTAGTTAAAATTATGAAGTCACGTCATAAGAAAAACAAAAATTAAAGATTTTCACAAAAACTTTGTATAAAGTTGCATGAAAATCAGATTTTCATTACTTTTATTGCAAAAACGTAATATTTTTACCTTTCATGTCTTTTTTTCCGGAAATAAGGAAGTACAAAAGTTCTTCCGCTCGTCTCAAACGCTTTTCCATGAAATCAACTCTGTAGACTAATTTTTCTATCGCACCTGAAAATTGTTCCTACATTATTTAATTTCATCCCACTGTTCTACCGAAAAAAAATTTTTCTTACATTTCAAAAATATTTTTAGTATGTCTCTATTTTACATTAAAAACCTATTTGAATACTTGAATTCCTTAAATTAATTTTTATTTCGAACAAACGAATTCAAGATACCAGAAACGTAAATGTTTTTGACTGAGAAAAAAATTTGTTTAAGTGAATCAAACCCGTTTTTCAGTGTTAATATCGAAAAAATTACCGAGCAGGTAAAGATCAGTTTCGGAAACGCCTCTTTTTGCGTTTGGATTGATTTTCGAAATGACCGACAATCCTGTTTCTCCGATTCTCATCACTTTGGAACCTCGAGCTCTGGGACTTTCGCGATTGGATGTGGTCCAGTTTTCGAGGACTTGGCTCCAAGGACCCAAAATAGTTGAATTCGAAAACGATTCAGCTGTTACTATACAAAAAAAAAAAAAAAAAAAAATTAGCCAAAATACATCTCTCCTTATTTCCCTCATCATTTTTGCTAATGTCAGAAAATCACCTTAAATAAATTCAGATGGAATCTTTTTTAAAATATATAATTTTCTGAAAAACATACCTGAGTGATAGCTAATGACTAGTATTATCTGCAGGACGTGTAATTTAACCATTGTAGGAATTTTCATTGTCACTTAGAAAACTGAAGAAAAGAAAGTTATTTCCTCTCAAACAATTCCAAAAATTTACGAATTCAAGACAGTGGCCTTACTTGGAGTCAAATTAACAGCTCTTTAATTGCAAAAGTGGACTGTAAGTCCACTTTCAACGACTTTTGTCGCTTCCTTCAGATCCTTTGCCAAGGTCCTTATTTGAAAAGAAAAAATTTCAGTAAATCCTTTTTTTTTACACAATTTTACGTGCTATACGTTATTTGTCTTTTTGAGTTTCTTTTTTCAAGGTGCTAAACCTAGTGATTCATTTTTTGTTCGAAAAATATTCATAGTAGCTAGTCCTCGAAATGTAAAAGGAAAAAAAGTTTGTTTTGCATATTAACGTGACATCCGGCTATTTTCAGCTGTGTTTATCGACGGAATTGGACTTTCTCTTGGAAATTACGTCTGTCGCAAGTGCGACGTCAGAAGCAAATTGATGCTGATGGCGAACGAGCGGTTTTACTTTTTTCCTATTGAACCACGCACAAAAATTCCCCGCACAATAAAAATTCAAAGTCCGATCGAGACCATTTACTCTTTCACTCTAAACTACTTTATATACGTTTTCAATACAATATTCCAGGTTCCAGGTATTATTGAATCATCAAACGTCATTAAAGTATCATTATTCTGAGTTTTCATAGAATATTTCATTATTAATTTGTACAAAACAGAATATCAACAGATTTTTAATATATATATTTTGTGCTAAACTAATATTAATAATTAATTTATGAGATATAATCAGGCTCGTAGGCAGAGGGGGGTTTGGGGGTACAAACCCCTTTTGAGATTCGAGATAAATTCATTATTATTTCACGAAAAATAGACAAAATGGATGATGATAAGAAAATAACAATGCTACGTCATAAAATGTGTGAAATTCAAATTTTGTTCAGAATTATTAGTTCTTATAACTCAAAATAACAATTATTCTAACTTAAAAAGAATTTTTTCTGTAACTCAATTATAATAGAATATAGAGCCAAAGATTTCCTAAAAGAAAACGTGGAAAAACAATTTTTTTGAATAGTGATTCAGAAAAAAAGACGGAAATTTACAAAAATTCTAAGAATCTGAAAACTTTGTAATTGGAAAGTGTTAAAAATTTAAGAAAGGAATTTATGAAAATACCAGGAAATCTTTCGAGTCATAACATTTCTGAAAAATACTAAAGGTGATTGATTTCTATGGAAGAATTGCGTTTTTGAAAAATCTGCAAAAATGGCATCAATGTATAAAAATTCTAGAAAATGACAAAAATCTTATATATACTGAAAAAATAAAAAAACTTAATGTATAAATAGAAAATATTTAAAATTAACGTAGACCGAATTATTCACGAAATCTATGAAATTATCGAAAATCTATCGATATTTGCATTCTAGGGCATTGAATTTTTATTTAATTGACGTATCTAAGAAAATACTAAAAAATCCTTTGGATTGGAAAAATGCGAAAAATACTAGAAATCCTTATAAAAAGAAAATTTTCTGAACAATATTACTTTACGAGCAATAAACGAAAATGATTTAAAAAAAACCTAAAAATAATACTACTTAATTAAAAAATCAGTGATATTCAAATCAAGTCCAGAATTTTTAGTTTTCTAACGCAAAATAATAATTATTCTGATTTGAATGGAAATTTTTCTGAAACTTATTTTTAGTACAATTTAGAGCCAAACATTTTCTAAAAAAAAATGTGGGAAAATTTTTTTTTTTCAGTAGTGATTCATGAAAAAAGATCGAAATTTACGAAAATTCTAAGAATCTGAAAAATTTTGAAGTAGAAAAGAAGTTCTAAAGATATTTAGACAGGAATACATGAAAATAGCAGGAAATCTTTCGAGTCATAACATTTCTGAAAAATACTAAAGGTGATTGATTTCTATGGAAGAATTGAGTTTTTGAAAAATCTGCACAAATAGCATCAACGTACAAAAATACTAGAAAACGATAAAAAATCTTATGAACACCAAAAAAATAAGAAAATCCAAGGAATAAATAGAATACTTTAAATTAACGTAGGTCGAATTATCCACGAAATCTATGAAATTATCAAAAATCTATCGATATTTGCATGGTAGAGCATTGAATTTTAAGAACTGATATGCATTTATAAAAATCCACAAACATACTAGAAGTCTAAAAAAATACTAAAAAATCCTTTGGGTTTTCGTAAATACTGAAAAAATGAAAGAAATATTAGAAATTTTTATATGAAGAAAATTTTCTTTACAATATTATTTCACGAAAAATTCACGAAAATGACAATGAACAAAAAAATCTTTAAAATAACACCAAAAAATTAAAAAAATCAGTGAAATTCAAATCAAGTCCAGAATTTTTAGTTTTTCTAACTCAAAATAATAATTATTTTAACTTGAAGGGAATTTTTCTGAAACTTAATTACAAGACAATTTACAGCCACACATTTCCTATAAGAAAACGTAAGAAAAATTTTTTTAATAGTGATTCATAAAAAAAAAACTGAAATTGTCGAAAAATCGAAGAATCTGAAAACTTTGAAATTTGTAAAGTTCACAAAAATTTAGCAGGAATTCATGAAAATACCAGAAAATCTTTCGAGTCATAAAATTTCTGAAAAATACTAAAAGTTATGGAATTCTATAAAAGAATTGCGTTTTTGAAAAATCTGCACAAATAGCATCAATGTATAAAAATACTATAAAACTTTAAAAACTCTTATAAATACTGAAAAAATAAAAAAATTCTAGGAATACATACAATACTTCAAGTTGACGTAAACCGAATTATTTATAAAATCTATAAAGTTATCAAAAATCTATCGATATTTTCATTCTAAAGCATTGAATTTCAAGAATAAATATACATTTATAAAAATCTACAAAAATACTAGAAATCTAAAAAAATACTAAAAAATCCTTAGGATTTTCATAAATACTGAAAAAATGCGAGAAATACTAGAAATCTTTATACGAAGAAAATTTTCTTAACAATATTATTTCACGAAAAATAGACAAAAATGATAATAAAAAAAACTTATCGCTAAAAATAAGACTACTAAATCAAAAAATCAGTGAAATTCAAATCAAGTCCAGAATTTTTAGTTTTCATAACTCAAAATAACAATTACTCTGACTTCAGAAGAATTTTCTTTGAAATGAATGTTCAACTATATATACAATGCATAGCAAAACATTTTTGAAGCAATAACAATAATAAATAATAAATAATACAGCCATATTTTCAATACTTTAGCATTAAATACTTGACATCTGTGTACTATGATTTTCTCCAAAATCTTTAAAAAGTTGATGTATACAGGGTGATTCAGAGTCCGCGCCACTACCGAAAACCATGGATTCCTTATAAAATTCTAAGACGATTTTTCCTTTACCACTTTTTACAAAACTCA
>JAPYZL010135207.1:0-10383 GCA_030522825.1 Platygaster orseoliae
CACGGGTCGTGTGAAGTTGGCTGCGCGCATGTTTCTAAGAACACATTAAGTTTGCGGTGGTAAATTCGTCAAAATCCTCCGTGACAATTATTCTTCCTTTAGATCTGTGTTTTTTTTTCTTACTTCGTATCAGTGATTTATTAAAATATCCCTAGGGAAGAATGATTTGTCCCGCTCATTCGTGAGTACCCAAAAAAGTTGATTTTGTTCCCACATTCCATGCAAAAAAAGTGGCCTTTTTTGTGGATGCATGGGAAAACATGTTTGTTAAACTAATCTTTTTAACAAATAATCAGAAAGTTTCTATTTTACAATATGTATGTCATTTCCAGAGTTTTTTCAGCAGCTGGATAAGAATCTTAAAATTTTCACGAAAAATTATTAATCCATATCATTTATATTTATGAGAAAGTGACCCATTCTTGTTTCTTTTGTCCCTTGGAAAACAGTCATTGTACAATCTTTGTCAAATAACACTGCAGGATTAAAATACCTGCACATTATTTGAAAAAGATCGAAAAAGAACTATTTTCCAAGGCATTAAAAAACGAGAATCCGTCACTCCCTCGAAAACTTCAGATAAAATAAAGTCCTTGTCAATGAAAATAAATAAATGACTTCTGGGAAATTTTCTAAGACAGAAAAGTATTCAGATGACGCAGGTAAGACCCAGGCCGAAACAAAAGATGGTCCGAGTCTCACCTGCATCATTTGAACACTCTTCCACTTCAGAAAATTGCCTAGAAATGATCTATTTTCTGTCAGTGACAAGGAATCTACTATTAATCAACCAAATACAAAATGACTTGATTTTATAAATAGTTCGTAATTTTTTTCATGTTGATTTTTCTAATGTAAAGAAGCGACACTAATGCTTCTTTATTCTATTCACTGTCAAATATTTCATCGTTATCTGCATTTGTGTCCTCAGTCGTAAGTAGAATGTTCCCAATCAAAACAAAAAATTTGTATCATCAAATCATCAATAAAAGTATTCCTATATAAGTTTTTCTATATAGGAAATAGCGTTTTCTTTATCTTCTTTCCGGGTTCAAAAGAATAAACTGAGCCATTTGTTTTTGATTAATAGCATCATTAGAGATTCCATCAGTCAAGAATACAATCATCACATTAGTGGTGGGACCCTGAAAACTAAACAGCAGCGAAGAAAAAATATGCAAAGGAGGAGGTCATTGGGCCTGTTCTGTAGAATAGTTATTTTGCAAATGATTGTTAAAATAAATAATGAAAAAAAAAATTTTGTACAAAGATTGTCAGATTCCGATCGAGCTGCTGAAAAAACTCTGTAAATGATTTACGTATTGTAAAATAAAAAATTTCTGATCATTTGTTAAACAGGATTGTTAACGCAAATAATGTTTTCGAAGATACTGTCAAATCCAGTTTCAGCGGTACTAAAAACCGCGGAAACCACATTCATCTTATTTGTTTCTATGTATAAGTTCACAAAAATTCGTTTGAATTGTCTATTTAAACAAACAAGTTTGTGATAATTCTTTTCTTCTGTTAATAAAACGTTCGGAAACATTGGAAAAACTACGAACTTTTTATAAAAAACATGTAAATTTATGATTTATTGTTAAAACAAATAATATAAACAAATAACTCTGTAAGAATTCTTACAAAATTATTTGTTTGTAATTTAATTGGTTTAAGAATGTCAGACTATTGTCTAGGTGCTCTTAAACTCCAGAAAAAGTGCATTCAGAATTACTTTTTTATTTAATAGCGGAGAATATAAGTTACTTTCGTTAAAAGTAACTTGTTCACAAGATTGTAACCGGTTACTTGTAAATTGTAACTTTTTCGTAATAGTTACCTAATGCTACCTCCGGTAGAGGTTGCAGGACCTTGTTGTGGTCCAGGGGCTTAAGTAACCAACCCCCGCGGTGTCAGCTGCGGGTGGTAGGGCACCCCTATAAAGGGCTCTGCCATACATGAAAGGGAGAACCTACAAACAGTCCTTTCCCTTGAACGGTGTGCGAATGACAGCAGGACAACGACTTTGAAACCTAGCCTCTTCGGGCCTGCCAGGGTTTTCCCTGACGGGGGAAGGGGAGGGTTGGAGGAAAGGGGGTCGGAAACGACAAAAAAGCGGCCTCCCGATGATTCGGAGTACAGCAGATTATCGGATTGCAGTCCTCTTGGAGGCAGCTACTGTGTCCTAATCTAAGGTGTGAGCTACTGTGCTGATGGATGAGTAGCACCTGAGAGGAGTGTCTCAGACGATAAACGTAGAGAACCAAGTTGAACTCTGCGGTATTCAGACTCTACCTGGGTATGCGAGACTCTGCCCAAGCGGATCTACTTTTCCCTAGCTTATCGTGGGACGTAATAGCGGAGTTATAAAATCGTTTTGGGGGGAATGGAGGGTCAGCGGGAGATAACGATCGGTCCAAGGGAAACTAGGGGGTCGCGTCTCCGTGCCTGGAAGAGACGTCAATAGAGGTCAAAACCAGCGTGGGGGTTAGCAGGCCCAGCCGAAGTACCGAAGAAAGTGAGCGTCATCTACTCGAAAACATCGCGGAGACGGAACAATCTTCAGCAATGGAGATGAAACCGACCGAGCGGCCTTCGAGTTTAGAAGCCTAAGCAGGAGGGCAACTGAAACATTCCGGGACCCAATGGCGGAAGCGGAAGGAAGAGAAGCAGGGTTGCTAGGCGGCGACCTGTTGATCCTTCTGCGTCGAACCAGACGTAAGCTTGTCCTTTTTTTCAGCGACTTTGACGTCATAATCTGGCCACCCTGAAGAGAAGGCGAAGTTGGCGCGGGCTGAAGGTGCTGTGGATGATCAATACGAAATCTCGGCACTCCTAGTCCGTGTGGAGGCGCTGCGCGTGGAGGAGCAGCAGACGCCGAAGAGGACACGGGATCCACAAAGTACCCCGCCCTCTTTGGAGGCAGCTGGGAAGAAGTCTAAGACCGGGCAACCGGAAGGGACTTCTCTGAGGTCGTGAAACGCCAACTGACGAGGGCGGTCGTTCCAGAGGGGTACCCGGGGGTGCGTCTAGATGAAACCCATCTGGAACGCCTTCGGGCTGCCATCCTTGGGATAGTCATGGCCTTGTCGGAAAGCGCAGAGGCACCAATGTTGACAGTATCATCGGTGAGGGAGGGCGTGATTGTGGTAGTCGCAGAGAACGACTTCTCCGGGGACTGGCTGGTGGAACAGATATCTGGGGTCACTCTAGGAGAAGTGTTGAGGCTGTGGGAGGTCGATCTGGACGTTGATCTGACGCTGTCGGGCCACGGTATAGATCCCTGAGGCGACTACGAGGTCGGGGACACGCTGAGAATGATTCAGAGGCTGAATCCTTCAACAGGCGCGAGGGGCTGGCGAATTTACTCGGTGATCCAGGACGCTTCAAAGGCGAGAGTGATACTGGTCGTCGGGTTAACAGAGTCAGAGGCGAGGGCCGTGCAGGCACTCGGGTGCATTCTCAATTATATCCCGACCATGCTAAACGTTAGGTTGGTAGGAAGAAACGTAGTTGGGACTGGAGGAGATGACAACCGGGAGCAACCAGCGCAATAGATGCTTGCTGGAACTACGGTTCAATTCATCTACATTAACTTGCATCAAAATTACGGAGCCTCCTGCCATCTGGGGAGGATTCTTACCAAGATCCACACATTCGTAGCCCTTATACAAGAACCCTCTTCAATGAAGGGAAGGTTGTGGGGTTAAGCAGCATGGGGAGCATCCTACAAGATTGTGGCACGTGGAATTGTCATCGTCATGCTTCCGGGCTTCACGGGCAGGGACGTGGCGATAGGGAAAATTACCGTGAGGGAGAGAAGGACGAAAGCAGAGCGAGAAATCGTTGTGTGCTCAGCCTACTTCCCATACGAGACAGACCAGCCTCCCTCAGAGAAGGTTAGGAGTGTGGTGGAGTATTGTAACTCCACGGGACTCCCCATAATGATGTGTTGTGATGTCAATGCGCACCATGAGGTGTGGGGCAGCACAAATACCAACACGCTAGAGGAGCAGCTGATCGAGTACCTGGCGACTACGGACCTGAGTCTGTTGAATCGGGGCAGTGAGTCGACCCTCAGAAATGCTCTCAGGCGTGAGGTTGTCGACTGGACCTTATGTTTTGGGGGTAAAGAGGAATGGTTTGGGGACTATGGAGAGTCTCGAATAAGGCCATCCTGTACGATCACAATTACATCCGCTTCCGGTTGCGACAAGGGACGGAGGATCGTAGGCCGCATAGGAACCCAAAGAAGACAGACTGGAAGCGCTATGGTGCGCTGGTGTCCGAATAAATTGGAGGAATTCGTTTTCTTGGGATCATACACTCGGTGATGGAGCTGGAGAGCGTACTGGCTGAGCTCCAGGGAGCTGTCATCACCGCGTATAAAAGATCCTGCCCATTGACAGGAAGCGGCGCTGGAGGAAGGGGTGCCAGGTTGTAGAACTCTGACCTCCAGCGTCGAAAAAGAACGATCAGCTCTCTTCTTTAGAGCAAAGTGGACCAGGAGTGCTCCCGACTAGGCCGGGTACAAGGCCGCAAAGAAGAAGTACAATAAAGCACTGGTGAAGGCTCGGAGAGAGAGCCGGAGGCGGTATACCAGCAGAATTGAAGAGGCAGCAGAGGTGTCGAGACTCAAAAAGATCCTAGCTAGAGAGATCTCCAGTTGCATGACGTTGGTCCGAGATGCGACTGGGAGATTAACCCGTTGCGGTCACACCTCCAAAAATGACTCCAAAATGACTCCAAAAATGACTTCAAAAATGAGTTTCGATGAGTATTGAAACTTATTATTGTATGTTGAAACAACACCAAATGGCGCCACAATTTCTATCCTAAATCATTACTAGTAAGGTGGGTAGACACGAAGTTGGCCTGGGGTCTACTGGACCCCATGTGACCGCAACGGGTTAACGGAAATGGCGGAGGAGACACTGCGGTGCCTTCTGCTGGAGAACTACCCGGACTTCACAGAAAAAGACACAGATAGAGAAGGGGACCATGGACCTTGTTCAAGGGAGAGGGGGCGAAGGCCCTGAAACCCAAGGATAAGAAGGATAAGAGTCTGGTGAACCCGATATCCAACAACAGCAGGCTGAGATGGGCGCTCGGGTCGTTCGAGCCTTTTAAGTCGCCGGATCCCGACGGCGTCTTCCCGGCCCTCTTGCAAAGAGCGGGGGAGTGCCTAGTGGGACCCCTGATCAAGATATTCAGGGCCTGCTTGTTGTTGGGTAAAGTATCTATGTCCTAAGGCACCGTAAAGGTGGTTTTTGTACTGAAAGCGGGGTGCTGTGTACATGAGAAAGCCAAAGACTTCAGGCCTATCAGCCTGACCTTATTCCTTCTGAAAACGTTGGAGAGGTTGGTTAATTGATACCTGAAGGATGTGACCCTGAGGGAATCGCCCCTTCAGGAGAATCAACATGCCTATACCGAGAGCAAGTTGGTCGACTCTGCCCTCAATGCTATTGTCTCTAAGATAGAGGGACAGCTGGAGGAAAAAGGGTACGTTATCGCGACCTTCCTGGACATAGAGGGTGCCTTCAACGGCACTCCGTACCAGGTGGTCCGAGATGAGGCTCTTTACCATGATACGCTAGGTCTACTTGTAGACTAGATGGTGGACTTGCTGAGAACCAGGGGTGTCACTAGCAGATGGCATAGGCTAATGCGAAGGGAACAATTGGACGAGGATGTCTGCAAGGTAGCGTTTTCTCGCCCCTGATGTGGTGCCTCGTCGCCGACGGACTCCTGAGGGAACTTAGGGACCTGGGAGTATATGTCGTCGCGTACGCGGACGATATGATAATCATGGCCAGGGGCATTCATTTGAGTGTCCTGGGTGAATTCACGCAGATGGCCCTAAAGGCTGTAGAGAGGTGGTGCATGAGAATTGGTCTTTCAGTTAATCCTGAAAAGACTGAACTCATGCTCTTTACCAGGAGATATAAGGTGGGGCCCTTTGAGGCGCCCACCTTCTTCGGGAAGATGATCGGCACTTCTAGATCGGTAAAGTATCTAGGCGTGATCCTGGATTCTAAACTGAGTTGAAAGAAACACGTCACGACGCAGATTAGAAAATGCTGCCAGGTTTTCTGGCTTTGCCGCTCGGCCATGAGCAAGCACTGGGGGTACAGCCTTAGGGTTGTCAAGTGGCTGTATGATGCGGTGGTTAAGCGCTTCTCTTCGGAGGGGACTCGAAATTTTCATCAATCTTATCTACCCAATGCTATGAGGGTTGTCTGCAAATTAAGGTCTCCAACAAGCTCCCATTGCGATGGAGGGGGCTAGCTTAAATCTGACAACAGTAATGGTTTCCTTGCTTTTTTCACCACTAATGTGAGTGATGACTATCATGCTGTTACGGTCGGTTTTGGCTATGCAGCCGTTAATGATGGAAGTAAAAATCGACTCTCCCACCGAGTGTGAATTGGGATCGGTGATTAGATTTCTGTGGTTGAAGGGGTTACTCCCTATTCAGATTCATCGCCAGTTGACCGATGTGTATGAAAAAAAATGTATAGACATAAAAAATGTGCAGAAGTAGTGTAGAGAGTTCGCAAACGATCGTACTAACGTGCGAGACGAGGCCGGCCGCGGACGTCCATCAGTTTCAGACAAGACAGTGACGAAAGTTGAGGAGCATTCGCTTGTAGATCGGCGTGTGACTGTGCAAGAGATTGCTGAACTTATGGGAGACGTTTCCAATACTGCGGTAAATAAGATTTTAAAAGACATTTTCAAATGTCACAAGGTGTGTGCCAGGTGGCTGCTATGAATGCATCACAATGGATCTCATCGTCAAATTCGGGTAGGAAATCATAGACTATCCTCCATACAGCCCTACTTTAGCCCCTTGTAACTATTATTTGTTTCCCAACCTGAAACAACACTTAGGAGGAACGAAATTCTCCAACGACGAACAGCTGAAAGCAGCCGTCGATACCTTCCTGCGTAAGTCGGCAGATTATTTGTTTCCCAACCTGAAACAACACTTAGGAGGAACGAAATTCTCCAATGACGAACAGCTAAAAGCAGCCGTCGATACCTTCCTGCGTAAGTCGGCAGGAGAGTGTTACGACGCGTGTATAAAAAAATTCCCCGAACGACTCGAAAAATGCATTGATCGTGACGGGCACTACGTTAAAAAACGGGCGAAAACCCAAGTTTTTAGAATATGTAGTATTTTTTTCAATAATATGATGTTTACTATTTGAAAAACGATTGGAACCTTAATTTACGGACAACTCTCGTCCTTATTATGACCATCCCTGCACATGAATAAGGTCGTGTGAACAGAAAAATTTATAGCTGGGTAATTTCTAAACTATTTACCAATTTACCAACATAGAAAATTAACATATTTCCCGTATTCATGAAATCCAGAAAATTTTGCATCGTTTTGATTTATGAAACTGTTGATTTGCAGATATTTTATTTATTCGAATGACAATTTTCCTAACATTACTGAACTGTCACATATCTTTAGTGCTGTGATATAGATCTATAATACTAATATCCAAAAAGTAAAACTTAGTGGTACATATATGATACAGATTTTCACTTATTTTGAAATGCACGGATTATTGCGAAAACACAATTTTTTCGGGTGGGTAGAAATAGAAATTCGAAGAAAGGAAGAGTTTATCAGAACATATTTCTTCGAAATATGCATAATAATGATTTTCAGCTTGAAATTCAAAATGAAGAAGTACTTTTTTTCCAGTAGCGATAAGCATAAACCTTTTGATGTAGACGACTTTTGTTACAAACGGGAAGTTGATACATTTTCAAAATTTTATTTAAAAACATATAGGTTTCGTTTTTGAAGTAGACAGATGTCCACATTAAAATCGCAAAATTCGGAATTACGCGCGGTCGTTTATATATTCTGAAGTCTGTACAACTATCCTTTGTGAGGAGAGTACAAATAGTTGAACTGCAATTCGTTTCGTCGACTTTAGGAACGAATAAAGTTCAACTCTAGAGTTTATGATGAATCATTCTTTAAAATATTAAAAATTCCTCATATTTTACCCAACTATTGAGATTCAGAACGGGAGTTCAGTCGAACTGAATCGAACTCGATAAGAGAATTCGACTTTCGGAACGCAAATAGTTGAACTCCAACTCGTCGAGTTTAACTTCATTGAATTTTGGAACGCACCCTAAGGGTATCATACATGAAAGTATCATACATGAAAATATTTTGTAAATATGGATGACGAGTTGAGGTTTATTACCCGTTATCCTTACTTACGTGACTTTTTCTATATTTGTATCCATTTTGAAAACTTTCAGCTCACCCAATTTAATAAAGATCGCTCATTCACTCAAGTACACCGAGAAACTCTTCTAGCTGCTGCAAGCATAAATCTTCGATAACTTGATGATACTGTCGCATGCATTCGTAATGTTCCTGTAACGCTATCCGCTGCTGCTGCTACAATATTTGTGTCTATGGCAGGCATTTTCAACTTGCTGCAGCAGATACTGCTTATGCCTGTGACAAGCATAAGCTATTGCTGCTTGAGCAATCTCGTCAAAATCCAGCCATTACCTGTATTTTATCTCTGCTTAAGCAATATTATTGTTACCACAGCACTGCGGGTTTCTCGGTGTATCATTTTTTTTCATCGATCGAAATTATCCACTCACAACACGGGACGCACTCATTTCACCGAATTCTCAAAACACCGAATTCGTTATTTATCGGAATTACGAATTTCCGAAAAAGAAAAAGACCGAGAAAAAAATTCTCCGAATCTTCATTGCTCAGAAACTTTGTTCCTCCGAAATTTTAAATTGCTGCGATCCTATTTCAACGAATATTCATACCACCGATCGATAAACCTGCCGAAAATTCGATAAACGTGCCGAAAATTTGATTTACTGAAAATTTATAATCCCGATTCAACGAAATCCCGGATCACCGTTTCTACGAGAATTTCATTTTCCGAATTTTCGATAGGCCGAAAACATAAATGACCGATGCTGATTTTCTCCGATTCTCCAATCAACCGTTTATTCATTATACTGAAACGTCATTTAATAAAATTCACATTTGCCGATAATTATATAATCTTTTTAAGATTTCACGAGGGAATGTTGTAACAATTGACATATTAAATTTGAAATCCCCCTCTATAATACACCGCTCAAGCTAAGGAGCACTTCTCTCTCGCAAGGTGATGAAGATTCCCGCGCGTAATATATATCCCGCGCTTAACTTATACTACTGTCGACACAGCCTATCGTAATACTGCGGCAGTGGTAATGGACGCCTTTTACCAGAAGTCTGAAGACATTAGCACTCTAATGGCATAGGTACACTGATGCATATAATGTCACTTCTGTGATGGTAAAGGTTTGGCTTTAAGCGCCTACATGGGACGTTGCGACTATACGTTGACTATGGGCATGAACGACTAATGAAAATTAATTTCTCTAAAACAAATACAGAACGGGTTGCGCGCATCCGTCCTGATTAGAGAAATTCAATTTTTTTTCTCTTATGGAACGATAACGTTTTATACTGCGCAGTGTTGTTAAATTTCATATACGTGTATATTATTCAATCCCTTAGAATATTGTTAAATTTACTTCAAAAATTGTTTACAACATGAATTTGTATTTTAAGCAGAGATGGGCAAAATTGTATTTTCCAATTACTCAATTACATCTACATGTAACGAATTACTTCGGAGTTGGAAATTACTCAATTACATGTATTTTCGTTATGGTCGATGTATTTTGTTAAATGTAATTGGGTATTTTCAGCATCCAAATTACTCAATTACATGTAATTGAGTATTTTCAGCATCCAAATTACTCAATTACATTTAACAAAATACATCGACCATAACGAAAATACATGTAATTGAGTAATTTCCAACTCCGAAGTATTTTGTTACATGTAATTTAATATTTTAGAGTCAAAAATTACCAAATTACATGTAACTTAATAATTGAAGAATAATTCGTTACATGCAATTGTATTTCATTGTGTAATTAATTACAAATGTAATTTGTTATGCCCATCTCTGATTTTAAGTAACATTTTTCATAAAGTATTCTTATACAATGTAATTTTGTGATTTTTACAGAAACGTAGTAATTTTTTTAAATTAATTTTTATCGTGTACACATGAACACATATCAGAAAATCAAAATAAATACGAATCGCGTTTTTGCTGATTGTGGCGCGCTTAAATGAATACGGAGAAACAACATCAGAGCAAAAAAAAATGAAGAACTTGAGAATTCAAATTACTCCTTTGTTCTCACGATAATAAAAAAATAGTCACATCAAGTAAAAGAAACTATTTTGTTCTTTTGCTGCCACTTTATATTGTACGTAACAGTAAGTGATATTTTCAGTTG
>JAPYZL010135212.1:0-24472 GCA_030522825.1 Platygaster orseoliae
AAAAAAAATTTCAAGCCTTTAACAAAAAAACTTTTTTCTTGAAACACGCTCAAACATTCAATATGATTTTGACGATCTATATGATAATCCCCCCTTAAATCTAGACTTAATCTGGGAACCTAAAATTTTTCATAAATATGAATATTTCACCAAATAACGACCATTTAAACACGAAAATATCATTTTCACCTGAAAATTTGCTTGAATTTGTTAGTTTAAATAGTCGCCAATTGGTGAAATATTAATAGTTTTTCAAAACTTTTGGTTTACAAACTAACTCTAGATTTAAACTTTCAAAAAATTTTTAATTTTTGTGTTTCAGACGTCTGCGCGAAGAGCTAGAGATCGGGCAGATTGAAGTATCAAATGTCCGACATCAGCCCTTATAAAACGAAATGTATTTGTTGTATTAAATAACGAAAAATTGATTTCATATTTCAAAAGTAACATAATAAATTGAAAAAGTTTTAAAAACAATAGTTATTGTTTTCATGTCTAAAAACATATCCAAAAACATCTCTTTTTTTCGGGCTGTTACATAGGATTCCCCCCTTAAGAAGTGTCTTATACACTTGACAATTTCTGAAAATTTCGGTAAAGATACTTTTAAAGGTCTTTAAATTTCAAAATAGACACTGACTTGGACGTTTGAAAGTGTCTTGGAATTTTCATAAAACACCTCAAAAAGTGTTTTGGACATTGAAAAGTGTCTTTGAATTCCGAATAAGGCACATTAAAATTTCTTAGAATTTCAAATATGACACTTTAAGAAGTATCGTGGAAATTCGAAGTCAAAAGTAGTGATTCTCATTTTTTTCCTTCGAAGAACAATAAAATCGGCGACCCAGGTGAATATTTTCACCCCATTTTGTGCGCATTTGGAAAATTACTAATTAGTCACGCTAGAAAAAAAAACAGTTGCCCTCTTCCCCCCCCCCCCCCCTCTTGATACACCATTGGACCACCCTGATAATTGTGAAATATTAATTTGGCAATTTTTTCAATCTTTTCGTCAGGTACATCAAAACAGTTGGCATCAAACTGCGCCCAGCCCTCGAGGAGCTCATTCCAGCTCCCAAAAAACGTTCCCCACGATGGATCTCGAGCTCTATTCCGGAAAATCTCTGGCAAGATCCTTTGGCCCAGATGAGCTCGGCCGCTTATCACGTCAACAATCTGCTGTCCCCGGTGTTGTTCCAGGAAGGCCTGAAACACGTCCCTGAAAATGCGATCGTCATAGAAATCGCGCCCCATTGCCTCCTCCAGGCGATTCTGCGTCGTTCCCTGCCATCGACTGTGACGAATGTCAGCCTCCACAAGGCCAATCATACCGACAACATGGCCTTCTTCTTGACCAATCTGGGCAAACTTTACTTGGCTGGAGCACAGCCGAAATTAGCTAATTTCTATCCAACCGTGAATTACCCCGTTGGACGAGGAACGCCAATGTTGAATTCTTTTGTTGAGTGGGATCACTCGGTCGATTGGGCAGTGGCGAATTACTCTGAAAAATCGCAAAGGTCGGGAGAGTGCGTTATCGACGTGGATCTTTCGAAGGAAAAGGATGCTTTCGTTGCGGGGCACACTATCGGTAAGGATTTAAGTGACGATTATTTGTTTGTTCAATGTTTGGAAGAAAAATTAAATACTTTTTACCTTTGCAGATGGAAGAGTCCTATTCCCTGCCACGGGCTACCTCGTCCTTGTTTGGAAGACATTCGCGAAAATGCACAACACCGACATAGACAAAATGGCCATCGTCATGGAAGACATCCAATTTCGCAGTGCCACCATAATGCCCAAAGAGGGTTCCGTCAAGTTCCTCGTCAATATCCTCGAAGGCTCTGGGAAATTCGAAATCTGCGAGGGCGGCTCCGTCAAGGTCACCGGGGGAATTCGCATCCCAGAAGACGTTCAACAGGAGCAAACGAAAAATCTCGCTCTGCCCGCGATTTCCGAGGATTTGGAACTCACAACGTCGGATGTTTACAAGGACCTCAGTCTTCGAGGTTACGAGTACTCAGGACTGTTCCGAGGAATCTTGTCTTCGGACAATAAAGGAGTCACCGGAAAATTGAAATGGACGGGAGAATGGATCTCGTACTTGGACACACTTTTGCAGTTCAGTATTTTGGGCAAGAACACCCGCGAGTTGTACCTTCCAACGGGGTTGAAGAAAATAACGATAAATCCGGAAAGGCATGAAGAAATTGCAAAAGAAGTTGAGGAAGGCGACGGTATCCCAGTTTGCAATTATCAGAAGCTGAATATCGTCAAGTCGGGAGGCGTCGAGCTGAAAGGAATGAAGGCTTCTTTGGCGCCGAAAAGACAGCAAGGTCAAGGAGAGCCGAAACACGAGAGGTATATTTTCGTGCCTTACTTGAACTCGAGACCACTTGTCGAAGATCCAGAGAGAGCAAGGCTTCATGCTTTGGAGGTACTGTTGCAAATTGTGCGGGAAAATTTGGGAGGACTGAAGATCAAAGCTGCTGAAGTTGCTGAGAACAGGGCAGCTGAAGCGTTGGTCGCTCCAATTGTTATGGACGTGTTACTGAGTGAGCCCATGATGACGGTAAGGACATTTCGCAGTTTTTGTGTGATTTATGATGTTGACAAAGTTTATTACGTTGAAAAATCATACGAGAATTTTTTTTCTGAGATTTGAATTATTGACTTCAAATTAGAATCAGAATTTTTGAATTAGAATTCGAATTTCAGATTCTGAATCAGAATTTTCAAATTCTTGAATTTTTTTCACAGAATTTTCAAATTCTTGAATTTTTTTCACAGAATTCAGTGAATTCTTAAATTCAGTTTTAATTTAAGAATATGAATCAGAATTTTCAGAATTCAGTGAATTTTCACAGTGACTTCTTTCAATTTGTTATTAATTTGAATCAGAATTTTTGGAATTTTAATTTGCAATTCAGAATTTGAACAAGAGTTTTTGAGTCTAGAATTCAAATTTCAGAATTTGAATGAGAGTTTTTGAATTAAAAATTCAAATTTAAGAATTTGAATCAAAATTTTTGAACTCAGAATTCAAATTTTAGAATTTTAATCAGAATTTCTGAATTTAGAATTCAGGTTGCAGAATTTGAATCAGAATTCCCAGAATTTTTAAATTCTTAAACTTTTCTCTGAATTCAGTGAATTTTCAAATTCATAACTCAAATTTAAGAATATGAATCAGAATTTGCAGAATTCAATAAAGTTCCAAAGTGAATTCTTTCAATTTGTTCTTTCTTTCAGTGAATACTTGAATTTTTTTCAGTGAATTTTCGAATTTATTATTTTAATCAAAATTTTTAAACCCAGAGTTGAAATTTCAGAGTATAATTCATAATTTCTGAATTTAGAATTCAAATTGCCGAATTTGAATCAGAATCCTCAGAATTTCTGAATTCTTGAATTTTTTTCACTGAATTCAGTGAATTCTTGAATTTTTTAATGAATTCTCGAATTAATAATTTGAATAAAAATTTTTGGAATTATAATTTAAATTTCAGAATTTGAATAAGAGTTTTTGAATCTAGAATTTAAATTCCGGAATTTGAATAAGAGTTTTCGAATTTAGAATTCAAAATTCAGAATTTGTATCAAAATTTTTAAACTCAGAATTCAAACTTTAGAATTTGAATCAGATTTTCTGAATTTAGATTCAAGTTGCAGAATTTGAATAAGAATTTCTGAATTTAGAATTTAAGTTGCAGAACTTGAATCAGAATTTCTGAATTTAGAATTCAAATTGCAGAATTTGAATCATAATTCTTAGAATTTCTAAATTCTTGAATTTATAATTTAATTTAAGAATACTAATCAGCATTTTTAGAATTCAGTGAACTTTTTCAATTTTTTCTTTCTTTCAAGAATTTTTGAATTTTTTCAGAGAATTTTCGAATTTATGATGTGAATCAGAATTTTTGAATCTAAGATTGAAATTTCAGAATTTAATTTAGAATTTTTGGAATTAGAATTTAAATTTCAGAATTTGAATTAAAGTTTTTGAATTTGGAATTTGAATAAGAATTCTCAGAATTTCTAAATTTTTGAATTTTTTTCACTGAATTCAGTGAATTCTTGAATTAATAATTTTAATTTTAGAATATGAATCAGAAATTTTAGAATTCAGTAAAGTTTCATATTGACATATTTCAATTTATTCTTTCTTTCAGTGAATTTTCGAATTTATAATTTGAATCAGAATTTTTGAATTTAGAATTTAAATTCCAGAATTTGAATTAAAGTTTTTGAATCCAGAATTCAAGTTTCAGAATTTGAATAAGAGTTTTTTAATTTAGAATTCAAATTTCAGAATTTAAATCATAATTTTTTAACTCAGAATTCAAACTTTAGAATTTGAATCAGAATTTCTGAATTTATAATTCAAATTGCAGAATTTGAATCAGAATTCTCAGAATTGCTAAATTCTTGAATTTTTTTCATTGAATGCAGGGGATTCTTTATATTTAAGAATATGAATCAGAATTTTTAAATTTATAATTAAAATTATAATTTTGAATCTAGAATTGAAATTTCAGAATTTAAATCAGAATTTTTTATATTAGAATTTAAATTTCAGAATGTGAATCAAAACTTTTGAATTCAGAATTCAAATTTTAGAATTTGAATCAGCATTTTCAACTTTGGAATTTCAAATTTCAGAATTTGAATCAAAATTCTCTGAATTTTCGTATTCTTCAATTTTTAGAAAATTGTTTGTTAGAGGCTTCCTCGAATTGGTGTTTTCAAGGTATCACATTATTTTTGGTAAATCTCTGAAAAAAATTTTCATGTGATTTGTCAACGTTGTAAACTTTATGAACATTTATTTATGTTATTTTCCTCTGACAAATAATTGTTTCTATTATTTTTAAGGTCGATATGCAAGCCATCACAGCGTCACCTGAAAACCACAAATCAGTTTTAGAGCAATGGGGAATAAAACCCGTGACTCGCGACGCGCACAAAGGCCCAATCGCCGAAGATTTGCACCTTGTTATCGCAGCAGACGTTTTGACCAATGATTCCGTGGCCCTTTTGAAAAATATGTGCGACTCCATCAAAACATCTGGTTTCATACTTTTGGAAGAAACTGGAAAAATCAGCAAGAGCAATATGAAAAACCCGGAGCTGCTTTTCGTGGCCCAGCAAATGGCCGGAAACAAGAGTTACGTTCTTTTGATGAAAAAAGCGGAATACTCGGAACCCAGCGTTATACAAATAACGGAGAACAGTTTTTCGTGGGTCGAGGGCGTCAAAGCTGCGTTGAAAAAATCAGAAACCGAGGGACAAAGTGTTCTGTTCGTGAACCAAGGAGAAGAATTGCTCGGACTCGTCGGTTTCATGAATTGCATCAGAAACGAGTCCGGTGGATCTAACGCTCGTTACGTTTTCATTCAAGACAAAAATATCGAAAAGTTTTCACCCAACGCTGCATTCTACGCTTCTCAATTGGAAAAACAGTTGATGGCCAATGTTTTGAAAGGGGGTCAGTGGGGAAGTTACAGGCATTTGAGTTTCGATAAACAAAAGGACATGCCTTTCCTCCAGGTCGAACACGCTTATATTAATACAGTTACTAGAGGTGATTTGAGCAGCCTTAAATGGATCGAAAGCCCATTGGGGTATCACAGATCTGAGAAATTCCCGAACAAGGAACTCTGTCAAGTTTATTATGCACCGCTGAATTTCAGGTATTTTTTTTAGCTATTTTGTCAAACTTGATCACAACAATTTTGATTCCCCTTCCCCCTCCCTTCAAACGCCATGTCACACTTGCGAAAAAAAAAATTAATTTTGCTGATTCAAAAATAGTAATAATAAAAGTAATTTTCACTTTGAGGATTTAAGATTTGTGTTAGTCATCATCAAGTATTGTATCTGTTCACTTGTTCATACGATGACGATTTTTATAAAGTGACTGATTTTATTTGACAATGATTGTCCCTTGCATTAAATTGCTTTTAAAATAGGAATTTTTCCAATATTTAAGTTTGTTTGATTTATTTATAGTTGGGCTAAATATTGATTTAATGAAGGAAAAAAAATTTTTTAACTTGGCTCCAAATGATCTACACTATATACAGTTGTATATATAAAAAAAGAACACAGCGGTGGAAATTCATAAATTTGAACAATAATCCTTATTTTTGGAAAATTTTTTTCCAACAAAATTCTAATTATTAATGTTTGGCAAGAATAAGGTAGAAAATAACAATTTGAAAAATTGTCATATCACACGGGTTGATGAAAAAATAAGATTCTACCAAAATTCTAAAAAAAATTTGTGTCTAGAGGATTAAACTCTAGAAATCTAGATCGAAATTAATAGAAATACCATAAAAATCATTCGAATCATCCAACTCAAAAAATATACTTCAATTGGTAGAGTTTTATGAAAGAACTGTTTTCTTAAAAATCTGAACGGATAGAACAAATATCTATGATCTCTGAAATATCGAATTTTCGAGCATTATAGTTTTTTATTTTACTTGATAATTTATCATTTTACATATTAAATTATTATTTTTTACTATAATTTATAATTTTACATCATAATTTATTATTCTACATTACAGTTTATTATTTTGCATTGTATTCAGTATTTAACATTATAGTTTATTATTTTACATTATAATTTATTATTTTACCTTATTATTTATTTTTTCACATTATAATTTATTATTTCACATTATAGTTTATTATTTGACATTATAATTTACTTTTTACATTGTAATTTATTATTTTACATAATAATTTATTTTTTTACATTGTAATTCATTATTTTACATATAGTTTATTATTCTACATTATAATTTATTATTTTACATAATAATTTATTTTTTTACATTATAATTTATCATAAATTTACAAATTTTGAGCATTTTAATATTCTATACATCTATAGAAATTTTAAAATCGTTGAAAATTTTTAATTCACAAAAATTTTTTGAACTTTTTATGAATGTTGGAAATTTCAAAATGAAAATAAAAGGCATTAAAACTTTGCAGGGTTAATTATTTTTGAGATATCATATTTGTTATTTTTTAAGCATTGACTTATGCTAATTTTCTTTTTTTTTTTAATTTTGTAAATTTTAGGCTTCATTGCATTATATGTAATCTAAAATTTTTCAAGTTCTTTTTTTGATATTTTGAATGAAAAATTTGAAAAATCACAAATCATAGTTGATCCCTGATTGTCCATAAAAGAAATTGAAAATTCTTCAGAAAATCGACAAATTAAATTTGGAACTCTTCAAATCCAAATATTTCAAAAGTTCTTTGTTTTTCGAAAATTTTCTCCTTTCAAGAATTTTCCAAGGTTTTATTCTGAATTTTAAGTTAACATCGAAATTCAACATTTTAACAATAAAAATTGAAAATGAATTAATAATTAAAAAATGGACAAAATTATTAGTTTATCAAAATTTTAAATTGAGAAAAATAAAACCTGAAAATTTCAGAAATCGAAAAATTTTCAAAGTTCTTAGATTTTTTTAAATTTTGACATTCTATAAGCCTTTCGGAATTCTAAAACCATTGAAAATTACTGACAAATTTAATGTACTTCAAGTTAAAAATATCTGAAAACTTTAAAGATTTTAAAATTCACGAAAATTTGTCACACTGTTTATGAATGTTAAAAATTTGAAAATATTCTAAAAGGCATTTAAACTTCTAAGAGTTAATTATTTTTGAGATAGCATATTTGTTATTGTTTAAGCATTGACTTATGCTAATTTTTTTTTTTTTTTAATTTTGGAAATCTTAGTCTTCATTGCATTCTATGTGATCTAAAATTTTCCAAGTTCTTATTTTGATATTTTGAATTGAAAATTTGAAAAATCACAAATCATAGTTCATCAATTGAGGGCCTGGAAAGCATAACCGCCTCCGACGCTCGAGATCAGATGCCGTCGGAGGCGGTTATGCTTTCCAGACTCTCAATTGTGAATAAAAAAATTGAAAATCCATGATAAATCTGAAAAATCAAATTTGAAACTTTTGAAATCCAAATATTTCAAAAGTTTGTTGTTTTTCGAAAATTTTATCCTTTCAAAAATTTTCCCAGGTTTTATTCTGAATTTAAATGTACATCGAAATTCAACATTATAAAAAAAAAATCGAAAATGAATGAATAATTTAAAAATGGACAACATTATAAATTTATTAAAAATTTTTAATTGAGAAAAATAAAATCTGAAAGTTTTAGAAATCCAAAAATTACTCCAGAAATGATTCCCTTATTTTCCTGCTTGTTAAAAATTTCAAAATGTGCAAACATTGCATGTTCATAGGGACATTATGTTGGCAACTGGAAAATTGCCACCGGACGCACTTCCTGGAAACTTGGCAGGTCAGGATTGTATTTTGGGTCTAGAATTTGCCGGGCGCGACTCGAAGGGACGAAGGGTTATGGGTATGGTCGAAGCACGTGGACTCGCTTCCACGGTGCTGGCCGATCCCGGATTCCTCTGGGAAGTTCCCGAGAAATGGACCCTGGAGCAAGCATCTACCATTCCAGTCGTTTACGCGACAAGCTACTACGCGCTTTGCATGCGAGGTCGCATGAGAGCCGGCGAAAGCGTTTTAATCCACGCCGGAAGTGGAGGCGTCGGTCAAGCCAGCATTTCCATTGCTCTTCAAGCAGGATGCAAAGTCTTCACGACAGTTGGCTCGGAAGCGAAACGAGAATTCTTGAAAAAGACCTTCCCACAATTGTCAGACAAGTGAGTGTCATTTTTTATTTATCATTATATCTTTTTACGTGATTGATGATTGCAGAATCAATTTGTTTTTTAAATTCAAAGCTGTTCAGAAATATTTTAAGACGACTCGGAAGACATTCTGTTTTCGTCCTTCTTCCCCTCATTTAGTTTCCATTCTGTGCATCTCTCTCGCACTACAGTAGCTTCCGAGTCGTCTTAAGATGTAAAAATATTTTACTAATTTCAATGGAACAATTTGTTTATCAAACAGAAATATTGGAAACTCTCGCGACACGAGTTTTGAACAACTCATCCTTGCTGAAACAGACGGAAGAGGAGTAGACCTGGTTTTGAATTCCTTGGCTGGAGATAAATTAGAGGCCAGCGTTGCTTGTTTGGCTGAAGGCGGACGATTTTTGGAAATTGGAAAATTAGACTTGTCAAACAACACTCCATTGGGAATGTCCATTTTCCTGAAAAACACGTCGTTCAATGGAATTTTGCTGGACGCACTTTTCGATGCTTCCGAGGAAGAAAAACGACAAGTCGTTAAAATTGTTAATGAGGGTATTCGAAATGGCGCTGTGAGGCCTCTGCCAGCGACGGTCTTTTCGGAACAACAAATTGAACAAGGATTCAGGTAATAAGAAAGTTGATTGGAATTTAGGATATTGATTTCTCTCTTTATTATAAAAAAAAACTCCCCCCGCCGACATTTTTAGTACAATAATTTTCAGTCCAGTGACTTAATACTTAGAACTTAACACTTAAGACTTATAAGTTGAGACTTAAGAATAGAACATACCCGAACATTTCCGAACATACCCGAACATTTCCGAAAATACCCGAACATCCCCGAACACTTCCGAACATACACTAATGTCACAAAATGTTATACTCGAACATACCCGAACACTTCCAAACCTACCCGATTATACCCGAACATTTCCGAACACTTCCGAACATATCATAACGTTTCTGAACATACCATAACATTTCCGAAAATTTCCAAAAATACCCGAAAATACCCAAACACTTCCGAACCAACCCGAATATTTCTGAAGATACATGAACATACCTGATTGTCAAAAAATGTCATGCTCGAAAATACCAGAACACTTCTGAACATACACGAATATTTCCGAACACTTCCAAACATACACGAATGTCACAGAATGTCCTACTCGAACATATCCAAACACTTCTGAACATACACGAATATTTCCGAACACTTCCAAACATACACGAATGTCACAGAATGTCCTACTCGAACATATCCAAACAATTCCGAACATACTATAACACTTCCAAACATACCCGAACATACCTGAATATTTCCAATTACTTAAAACTACTAATTTTTAGATATAAAAAATTTTTAATTTTTGCAATCCTCCGCAGATTCATGGCAACTGGAAAACACATTGGCAAAGTTGTTTTGAAAATCCGTGACGAGGAAGAGGAAAAAGTTTGTCATCCGGTTTTGAAAACTGTTGCTGCTGTTCCGAGGACATACATGAACCCAGAAAAATCTTATATTCTCGTGGGCGGCCTTGGTGGTTTTGGTCTCGAACTTGCCAATTGGCTGATTACTAGGAGCGCTAAGAACGTGATTTTGACTTCTCGCTCGGGAGTGAAAACTGGATACCAAGCACTGTGTATTCGAAGATGGCGCGAAAATGGAGCCAACGTGGTTGTGTCGACCGCAGACGCCACGACTCAAAAGGGCGCGGAGGAACTTGTCAACGCTGCGAGAAAACTTGCTCCTGTGGGCGGTATTTTCAATCTCGCCGCGGTATTGCGCGATGCTTTGATTGAGAATTTGACGGAGAAGGAGTTCAAAGAAGTCGCGGCGCCGAAAGTCGATGGTACGAAAAATTTGGATGCCGTTTCGAGGAGGCTTTGCCCGGAGTTGGATTATTTCGTGGTGTTTTCGTCGGTTTCTTGTGGTCGCGGTAACATGGGTCAGACGAATTATGGCTTTGCCAATTCTGCGATGGAAAGGATCGTGGAACAGAGACAGGCTAATGGACTTCCTGGGTTGGCTATTCAGTGGGGAGCTATTGGAGACGTGGGTCTTATTTTGGGTGAGTTGAGTATAATGATTCTAGGGGTGTGCGGGATTAAGATTTTTGAGAGCCAGGAAATTTTCATGTGTTCCTGAAGTTCCAAACGTTTGAGAATAAACGAAATTGAAAAATAATTGTTCTAATCATGTTTTGTAGTAAAAGTTATCAACTATCATCGAAATTAAACAAATATTATTCAAAGTTATTAATGATTTTTTACTTTTTTCTTGGGTAGACTTTGATAATCAATTTTTCATCATATCTGTTTGTTTCTTAAACGTTTGGAAGTTCGGGCACATATTGGTTTGGGACGGGATCCCAAAAATTCCAGGAATTCTAAAAAGTTTTGAAATTGATTGATTGATTCATTGATTGATTTATTTATTTGATAATGCCGAAAAATTTGGGAATCCAATAAAGATCAGGAATCTTCAAGAATCTTAATCTGGTAATCAAAAAAGTTCGAAAATCTAGTGTAAATCCAAGATTCGGAAAAGTTCATAAAATTTTAGAGCATTCGGAAAACTCGAAAATTCGGAATCCCAAAGAATAAAAACCGTGAAAAATTAGGGGATTCGAAAAATTTTGGAATTCTGCCGAAATACTAGGTCCTGAATAAGTTAGAATATGTCAAAATTATTTAATGTTTCTATGTTATTTAGGAGTTGAAAAAGATTGTAAATCCTGTAAAATTTAGGATCCTGAAAAGGATTAAAACTTTAAAGGGTTAATTATTGTTGAGATAGCTAAGTTGTTATTGTTTAAGCATTGACTCAGGCTCATTTTCTTATTTAAAAATTTTTGAAATCTTTGCCTTCATTGTCTTCTATGCAATCTCGAATTTCCCGAGTTTTAACTTCGATATTTTGAATTAAAAGTTTGAAAAATCATAATTAATAGTTGATCATCAATCGTCAATGAAAAAGTTGAAAATTCATCAAAAATTCAACAAATCAAATTTGGAACTTTTAAAATCCAAATATTTCAAAAGTTCTTTGTTTTTAGAAAATTTTATCATTTCAAGAATTTTCCAAGGTTTTATTCTGAATTTTAAATTAACATCGAAGTTCAACATTTTAAAAATAAAAACGAAAATGAATTAATAATTTGAAAATATAGAAAACTATTAATTTATCAAAAATTTTAAATTGGGAAAAATAAAATATGAAAGTTGCAGAAATTCAAAAATTCTCAAAGTTTTTAGATTTTCATAAATTTTGACATTCTATAAGCCTTTCGAAATTTTAAAACCGTTGAAAATTACTGACATTAAATGTACTTGAGATTGAAAATTTTTAAATTCACGAAAATTTTTCAAACTGTGTATGAATGTTGAAAATTTTTAAATGTTCTAAACCGCATTAAAACTTTTAAGAGCTTATTATTTTTGAGATAGCATAGTTATTATTGTTTAAGCATTGAGTCATAATAATTTTCTTATTTTTAAATTTTTAAAACAAATGTCTTCATTGCATTCTGTGCAATCTCAAATTTCCCAAGTTTTTATTTTGGTATTTTGAATGAAAAATTTGAAAAATCACACATCATAGTTGATCCCTAATTGTCGACAAAAAAAGTTAAAAATTCCTTAAAAATACGACAAATTAAATTTGGAACTCTGAAAATCCAAATGTTTTTGAAGTACTTTGTTTTTCAAAAATTTTATTATCATTTCTTTTTTTATCATTTAAAGAATTTTCCAAGGTTTTATTCTGAATTTTATATATACATCGAAATTCAGCATTTTTAAAATAAAAGTCGAAAATGACTTAATAATCAAAAGTTGGAGAAAACTATAAATTTATCAAAAATTTTAAATTGAGAAAAATTAAATCTGAAAGTTTCAGAAATTCAAAAATTTTCAATGTGTTTAGATTTTTATAAATTTTAATATTCTATAAATCTTCCGAAATCGTGTTCCCAGGCACGAAAATAGTTTTTTTTATATCCTAGTAAAGATTAAATAAAATTTGTGTCTGGAATGTAGATATTGTTAATTTAAATTCATAATGTAGTAAGGTTTCTGAAACATTATTATAGCTACCAATCTGTCAATCTTACAATACTTCAAAATTGTTAAAAATTTAATAGCTTACTTACTTTTTTTATAATGTTCTTAAAAAAATAAGTGAAATTCTACATTTACTGCATCTGTTACTTTCTTTCTTTATCATACTGTTTTTGATTATTGCAGATATTAAATTTTTAAAAAACAAAGAACTTAAGAACATTTTTATTCATTTAATAATCATTAATAATCAGAAGTAATCAAAGTAACTTACTAATATCAATTTTACCCAAACGTTGAAGAAAAAATAAGTGTGTAAAAATAATAACTTCAAAACCACTGCATGAAACGTGAATTGAAATTCATAATGTCCAGTTTCATTATGTTTCATAAATTTATGTGCTTGCTTTTTTTTTGTATAGAAACGATGGGAGGCAACGATACCGAGGTTGGTGGAACCTTGCCACAGAGGATGTACAGTTGTTTATCAACATTGGATTCGTTCCTGCAACAACCTCAGCCAGTGCTCGCTTCGATGGTCTTGGCGGAAAAACACAAACCAAGTGACTCGAGCAACAAAGTGAGCCTGGTGGATGCGGTGGCGAATATTTTGGGTATCAAGGACGCCAAGTCTGTCAACGTTAACCAGAGTTTGGCTGATCTGGGCATGGACTCTTTGATGGGCACAGAAATCAAGCAAACTTTGGAAAGAAATTATGATCTCATTCTTTCGCCTCAGGACATCAGGAACTTGAATTTCGCGAAACTCTTGAAATTCTCAACAGGTGAGAATTGTTGAAAGAAGCGATGAAACTTGATTTATTTGATTTAAAAAATGTTTTTGTAATGAAATTCCAGATTCCAAAGACACCGAGAGCGCGCCCCAAGTCTCCGAACCCAGCACACGAACGAACCCGGGCGAACTTTTGTTCCAGTGCGATGGAAACGAGATTGTCCCAACAAAAACCCTCGTGAAAATGGAGACCAAGAGTGAGTCGGGAGCTCCGATGTTCATTGTCTCGGCCATCGAAGGCATGGTATCTTCCCTGAACCCTCTGACAAGCGAACTTTCTCGTCCGGTTTGGGGTTTGCAGTGCACGAAGGACGCTCCTCTGGATACCCTCTCCGCCCTGGCCGATTCCTATGTCAAGGAGGTTAAAGGCGCGCAGAGCAAAGGGCCTTATACATTGGTTGGGTACTCTTTCGGAGCCTGCATAGCCTTTGAAATGGCTCTGATTTTGGAGGCAGCTGGAGAAAAGGTCGAGCTTTTCTTGCTGGATGGATCCCCAGATTTTATTGAGTTCCATTGCAAAACCATCAACAAACAGACCAATTTGGAGAATCAAGATAATGACTCGTCGTTCTCTACGGATGGCTTCAAAAAAGCCGTGGCTTACTTCGCAAAGCAGCTTAATGCTGACGTTTCTTTCGTCAAAGTGAGTGTTTTTGATGTAGAACTATGTCTTTATCCGCGTTTTCGTATAGTAGGGGGTAATACTTTGGGCCTTATGGATTGGGCTGTAATAGTGAGCCCCAAATTTCAGGTTCCGAATTCATCAGGCCCAAATTATTTTTGGGCCTTATGAATGGGCCCCAACAGTGAGTCCCAAATTTACTAGACTCAAAAATAATTTGGACCTTATGAATTTGGGACTTATCAATTGGGCCATAGATTACAAGGCCTGATTTAAGTTAATTGAATTTAAATAAATTTAATTGGTGGTATTTTTTGAGATAAAAATTTTTTTCTGGGAATGATTTTTCTTCCATAAATTTTCATAATTCAATTTCCAACCTCTTCTTATATTCTAGGCATACACCATTCTCAGGAATGCTGAAACAAATGACGAAGTCTTAAACAAAATGTTGGAACTGATTGGAAACTCGCGATTCAATAATGAGGACGTGAAAGTTGCCGCGGAATTGTTCTTCAAGAAGCTCGAAGTGGTCAACAATTACAAACCTTTGACGAAATTCGAAGGACCTGTTACTCTTTTCAAAGCAATGGACGGTTTTGTGGAAATGGACGCGGATTACGGTTTATCGAAGGTGAGAGAAATTTTCAAGTTTTATTTTGGTTATAACTTGATCGTATTTCTGTAATTGTTCAGTAAACAATTTGAAATTGTCGAAAAGATTATATCTGAAATACTGTGTAAATGATTTGTTTTCTTGTTTTTTTCCAGATTTGTACAGAGAATATAAAAATCAATGAACTTTCTGGACATCACAGAAGTATAATCCACGAATGCGCATCGACAATTGCAGAAGCACTGCGTGTATAAACTTTAGCCGAATTCCAAAAAAATGAGCCCATCTGACAGTTTAATGAACAATAGAAAGTGTATATTATTAAATAAATGAATACTGTTGATATTGACACGCGATTTATCGAGAAATGTCACTTGGAATAAGTTAGACTGACTCGAATTCCATTTACATTAAAATCGGACCAAATGAAACCATCGAATAGCATGTATTAGATTTATTTCTACGGTAAATAAATTCAGATGCCTTTCTTGTTAACTGTGAATTTTGTAGCTTATCGTGGGAATGAAACATCATCTAATTCTCAGGGGTTTGTTCTACGATTAAATTGTACATGTTTCTTGCAATTAGGTGTACCGAGCACATTTGTGAATATTTTTCTAAGCCCACTATTTACTCAATTTGTACATGACTCTGTAAGGTCCTACACTAGTAGATATAAATAAAAACAGGTTTTCAAAGTGTTACTTGGTCTTTCTTTTTCAAAATTAGGAAATTCATGGAATAAGAACAAGAAACGTACACGTTTTATTATATATATATTTGTATTCCGTTTAAAGTATACAATTACCAATATAAAATAAGTTACAGTTTAAATTTTGTGACTGAACGTGTAGGAATGTAAAAAGAGATCACGACTTGAAACAGGCAATTAATAAATTATATTATATTAATAACTTACTAAAAAAATGATTCTTAGATTAGCTACATCTTGTCTATAACATTATTTACACGTGTACAACTTGCTGATCTACAACACTTGATTATGCTATAATTAAAACGTTTCGCTAGACTTTGGGTCTTCGACAGCAAAAGCTTTGTCGCAAGTAAATGACACAGTCAAAGCGTATCGTATCCCAGAACTCACTTTTTCCACAAAATGAGTGTTTTCCTTTCCTGATGTAAACATTGAGACTCTTCCTGAAAAAAAAAAAAAAACGCAATTTTGTGTGGTTTTTTGAATTCAGGTAAATTTACCTTTACGAGGTTCAATAGTCGAATTGCCATTTTTATCGACGAAAAAAAATCTACCTCCTTGAAAATCCCATCCATAATCGTTCAAATATAATAATGACGTGTAATGAAATGAATGGTAAGTTTCCTGAAAATCGAAAAAAAGGTAATAAAGACAATTTTTTAAAATTTTTTAAAAACAAAGGATCACGTACTTGATCTACGTGAGGGTGCCAGTACTCATCATGGATAGTTTTTGGCGCAACACTTGTTAACTTGGAGAAAAATGTGGGCTTGGTCAAATGGATTTTCGATGTGTCAACCCCGAAATAATGAGCTATTGCGTGCTGAATTTTTATTTTTACGATCCTTGAATATCCAAAAAAACATTTTTTGAATAATAGAAATTGAAATAACCATAAACTTTCATCTTTCATTACCCTTACTTATAAATCGCGAAGTCGGTGCTGGTGAAAATTTTTTTAGCATTTTCAGTGTTATAAATATTGATGAATTTTGTTCCTTTGCTTAAAGCCCCAGAATGGAGATCGAGAATACTCGCCCCTCCATCCGAGCCTCCGAGTTTGAACCCATTTTCTGCAATTTTCAACAAAACTTGTGTTTCTGTGTTAGAAACTAATTTGTCAGTGACGATCCTGCCACATTTTTCAGGGAGGCAATTATGAAAGCGGTTCAGCTCGGAACTGTAATCTTTTGAACATTCCACGGTCAAACTTTGGCCTGAGATAATGTCTTTTTGTGGAGCGAAAACTGTTTCTTTCGAGTCTTTACTATTATACCAGATTATTATCATCACAGCCACAGTTAATACGCATCGAGACCAAACTCTTTGATGTGGGAATGTTAACAGTGGACCGTATTTCCTGAAACAAATAAAAAGGTTGAATGGTTCTGATTTCAATGTGCACCAAAATTAAATTTGGGAAATGTTTTGTTACAAAAAAATTTTTTTCAATGATATTATCTGTTTGTTTGCTTTCATTTGATTTTAATCTTGATAAGCAGCAGTCAATAAGCAAAAAAGCTACATTTTTTCCATGTTGCTGAAATAATTAATCATAATAAAAATTATTCAATTATTGATGTTCAAACACATAATTTAAAATTTTGATGATATCAATTCCTCAGCTATAGAAGATTCAATTAGAATTTTTTTTATTTATAATAATGATGAAAAATGTCTGTTTTATAAATTAAAAAGGTTTAAAAATGCTTTCGTTAACATCTCGAAAATGGACCAAAAGATTACAAAAACTGTTCACAATTTCAAACATTTAGTGTCTATACTTTGTATAGAATTTTTATGGATTGAAAAATTAAGTCTTAATAAATTTTGAGATTTTGAAAAAACGGCTTGGAACTTTTCATCTCAAAAATAAAAAAATTAGAAATAAGGTAAACCCTGTGTAACAAGCCTGGGGTTATATATTTTAGAATAAATTGTTTCATGATTTCAAATTAGCAATATTAAAATTTTAGAGTTTTACATCATGGAATCGAGATTTCCTCATATTTATTGTCTCGAATTCCTGAGGTACATATATTATAATTTAGAATTCTAGAAAAATACTTTTCAAAGTTTAGAATTTTAGAGCTCTGAATTGAAATTCTTTACAATTAAATTCATTATTCTGAGACTCAGATTCTGAATGGTATTTGTCATAAACATATTTAAATAAATTACATTTGCAATAATAAATTAACTATTCTTAGTAAAAATAAAAATGAGAAAAATTCTGTATAAAGAATGTAATATTAAAAATATTGAATAAATTTATACAAAATGTATATGTAATACATAAATAATTAATTTTAATTTATTTTATACTTATTCACAATGTTAAGATATGACAATATTGATTTTTAATACCGAATTCTGTTTTATTCATTTGAATTCCAACGTTCGAAAATTCACAAAAAAATTATCAATTTTTTCTGTCTAAAGATGAATAATGAAATAGCTGTTTTTCAAAATAAAACTTAAATGAATTTTTTTTTATTTCGATTTATTGCCAAAAATAAGTTTTTTCCACTTTCTAAAAATACTAATGGTTAGTGCTATGTTAATTCAGAATAATTGATTACTGTTTTTGATAAGTTATCGAGGACCATAATTATATTTTAATAAATAAACACTCACGGTTTTACGATTTCTTCTGCCTTATCACGATTTTTTGGATCCACCGTTTTTTCATCTTCGCTGGTTTTCTCTTTTTGGACATCTTTTCGTTTAGTTTTTTTCATTGTTTGTGTTATTACGATTTTATTATTTATGTTGACGGATGACAGTAGACAATTGTTGCTGATGATTGTCGTGCTTCACAATTTGTGAGATTGTGATACATACCTCTCATAGACCTATAGTACATGGACTGGACATTCTCCTATCTGTCCCAGCAAAAGTGGTTAGCCAAACATTGGAGGTTGGACTCGGTCTTCATCGCATTGGTAGTATACCTATATATACGTAGTATATGGCCATCACATTCGTGAATGGCCGTCCATATACTATAAGGTCTATGATACCTCTAAATCCAGGTTATCGACAGTATCGATACAGGCAATTATCAGGTGATTTTCAATTCTTAAAATTACAAATTATAAAATCCATTGTCAAAAGTCAAATATTTCATTGAAATGAACAAAAGGCAATGAAATTCCATTCGATAAAATATTCAAATTCAAATGTGAGCGTTAAAAATGGCCGCTCACAATAAAACAATATGGCCGCATTGAGACAATATTGGACAACTTTTTTTATTATTGTTTTATTATTGCTTGTAGTCGACTTTTCCAAAAAACAAGTTATTCTTGCAAAAGAAAAATTTTTGTTATTACAAAAAAATTTTTCGTATACTTCACATTTGAGAAAAAATTTGGCGTAGCCACCTAGCGAGCACGAAAATTAAAAATTCAAATCGATTTCTTACACACAAACACACATATTGCTCATTTTTTGAAAGGTTGGAAACTCTTGAAAAATTGTACAGTTAAATAAGAAATTTGTACGAGATTCAAATATTTTCTTATAAAAAAAAATTTGAAATTTTATAAGTGCCGTCGATTTTTATAAGAACTATTTTTCTTATATGGTTTTTATATGGTCAACTTTATGAGAAACGGAATTCTTATAAGAAATTTTGATTCTTATTAAAAGAATTTCGCCATTTTTTATATATATGAATAAAAAACAAAAGTTTTTCTTGACAAGAACAAATTTTTTTTTTAAATACAAAATAATTTTGTTCAGTGTACTAATACTTTTTTAATTTTCGTGATAATTATCCGGGATTATCAAGTTAATTTTCGATAAATCATTTTATTCAAAAATTAGTAAATTGCATACATGGAAAAAAATCGATACGTATTTTTTTTCTTTTTTTCTCATGCATATGTAATACATACATTATTCTATGGTAATAAATAATAAAGAGATTGCACAACTTGTGAATATCAATAGATACTTTTATTAAAATAAAAATCCTATTTACACATTTTTGACAATAGTTTTCAAGTACTTAGACTGATAATTTTTAAATTTTATCCAAAGTTGCGCATTTGCCCGTCTATAGGTTTCTATTTACAGAAAAAACTATTGTATAACACTTGCGAAGTAAGAAAATAATACTCAAACTTTCAATAATCGATATTGTACAAATTTATCCCACTTTGTAGAATACAAAGAAATCTGGAACTTTGCAACATTGCGTAGAGGCGAATAAATAAATATAAGAAAAATAAAATCCATAAGCTACGTCAACTGCTGTTCAATTTTAAATCAAATTTTCACTTTGACAGACGCCATCGCAATTTTTGGGCCATAATGCCCAGCCCATAATAATCAGTCGCCGCCTCCATGAGAAAAAAAGACATATCTCAACCCTTTTCCATACTTTTTGAACTCATGCTGTTTCTGAAATTTAATCCGGCATCGCAAAATTTGTATTACCTTATGCCAAACATTTTGCCTATCATTTTTCATATCATCTGTCTACTTGATTTCATCCAGTAATTCCCCATCTTCGTCTAGTAATTTGATTAAGCTCATGTACACAGAAGGGCAATCATAACGAGCTGAATACCACTCACTGACCTTTGAAACAAAAATTTGTTTTGCTTAATACAAAATGAATCATGCAAGATTTTATATCTCATAACTTCTAGATTCAAAAATTGTAATTTCCCAGTGCTTTCAGCTAAACTGATAATATTGTTGGATTTCCAATGGGGAACCCATTTAGATTTCCACGTGGAAATCCCATTGGATAACTGGCCATATCTCCAATTGTGAATCCAATTGGATTTTTTCAGTAGGGCAGACTTTAATTTACAGGCACTTTATTCTCAGCTACCTCAATCACTGGCTGCAAGTTCAAAATGGACCTTGAAAACCCTTCCTCAAAAAGGTCCAAGACCTGCTTTTTTGTGCACAAGTTATAAGTAACGAAACAGTGTTGGGTATCTTCAAATCCTGGTTCCTTTGGCACAGGAGGCGTGCCCTCGGGAGGGCACTCGACCTTCCAATTGTCGCCTCCTTGGCACATGATATCCCAGTGCCTGAACTCTTCCCTGCCCGAGTGGTTCTTCAACAAATTCCTTTCAAACAAATTTTTTGCGCATATCAAGTAATAGTCCTTCTAATCGAGAGCATCTTCTTTGGAGAATTTGTGCCTAGTCTTGAGCTCGGCTTTGTGTCGCCAAGCGTGATCGATTATGAAGTCCTTCCATCTTCTGCACATGAGCTGACAAGCCAAGAGAGACTTTGCGTCGACGTAATTAATTAAAAGTTGGTCAAGTACTTCGGCGGGTATGTAATTGTTTCCAAGGATCATGCCGTTACTGTCATATTTATCGAACTGGACTCGCTCGTGAGCGTCTGACATCGATTGGTCCATTGGTATTATGAAAATCTGGAATTTATAACAATAATAACTGGTATGTATGAAACTCTATTTGGTTTTTCCATGATTTGTGTTTTAGAATGTGTATTTAACTTCAGAGCAGACCATTAAATTTTTTTTTATTCATAGTGAGTCATGAGAAACTTCTAATGGCTTTTCCAACATTTTTTTTTTTTTAATTATTTTTAATATTCGAAATATTACATTTTTACTCGTCATTAAATATTTTATTTGTTCAATTTATATTAAATTATTTTTCAGTTTTTATTTTTTATAATTTTTTATCAACTATTTTCAATGTTTCAAATATAACATTTTTTTAATTGATTTTCATTTAGTTTATATTTCATTATGTTTATTCGAAAGAAGCTTTTATTCCCAAAAATTTTTATTTCAACTTTTTCTAACATTATAAATTTGAGGTTTCTATTTTCCATTTCATATTTTTCTGTTCAATTAGTGTTATACAATTTTAGTGCAAAATAATTTTTTTCGAGATAAGTTATTATAGTAACAAAATTTTTTTTACACATTTCTGATATTTTAAACAATCGTAACAATTTAAAAACTTCATTGAAGATATTTTAAGAAAAAATTCTTCATTATTTTGTGTGTGGATTGTGAGAAATTTTTGATTAAATGGATTGTAAATAATAACCTATTTTACTCTGTAGTTATTAAAAATTTATTTCATTTTACGTTAATTTTCATTGAATTTCAATATCATAGAATCAGTTGGAATTGACGTTTTGTCAATATTTATACTCACATATGTTTGATGAATACAATTTTTAATAACAATACTGGCAATCAAACAGGTTTCAACGTTCGACTTAAAAGTAAAAAATCCTGATAAAATTTTATATTTGTTGCAATTGCTGTTGTTTTTTTACTTTTATTGGCATTTCATACTTTGAATCATTCTGACAAATGTGTTGACAAATATACGTATTGACGGTATTAACAGTGTTGCCAGATGATTTAGACCGGCAATAGCCGTTAAGTAGCGCTAAAATCGCCTTGTTTCAATTTCAAATCGCCTTGAAAGTAGCCTCGCTTTTTCTAAGCCAGAAACAGAAAAGGAAATAGGATTTTCTTATGGAATAATGAAGTTTTCTTGAATTTTACAATTACAACGTTTTTAAACGAAAGGAAATTCCCATTATTATAAAAAATATGCGTATATTGAAATTCCTTTTGTTTTAATTTCGTAATTATTAATGGCATTTATGATTTTTTTACAATGTGCTAATTATAACAAATATTTGCTATTGAATATTTTCAACAAAAAAATTGTTCGTTCTTGTTATATCATATTTTTTACATGTCGTCCAATATTTTTATTCTAATACATGAATTTTTTGTTATAATGAATAATTAAAATAAAGTAGTAATAATATTTGTAAAGGCTGACAAACTTAGATATAAATATCACAAAAATCAAATAGAAAAATCACAACACGAAAACCCTATAGAGTACTTATGTATTATTTAAAAGAGCTAGGATACTTGAACATATCCATATCGGACACAAATCACGTTGGTCCAATAGCATGTTCAGTCGGGGTATCCGATAGCTATCGGATAGGCATGGATAGGTATCCGGATACCCATTTAAATGGAGGGAAATTCAAAAATCGTTAAACCCAGTATAGCGATTTTTGAACCTCCAGCCATTTAAATGGATATCCGGATACCTATCCGATAGCTATCGGATACCCATGCTGAACATGCTACAAGAAAAAACTAGTGTCCTTACCACACACATACCCGCTATAGGTACTCATTCGCCTATACCTACAGCAAGTAGCTATAAAGAGCAGCACTGTGAAGTGAAAATCGCCCAATTGGCGATAAGTAGCTTCATCTGGCAACGTGGCAACACTGGGTATTGACGGGTTTATACACTGGGTTTGTCTTGTTTCCTGATGGCGGAAGAACCAAGTCAAAAAACTTAAAGTTGTGCTTTTTGCGGCATTAAAGAATATAATCACATTTTGATAAAGAACCAATTGTGAACAAAATCACAATTCATCTTTTTCTCGACAAAAAACGCAAAATTTTTTGGCTTTGCTAATTTTGATAGGAGCAAAAAATACGCGTTCTTAACGCTTGAAGGATAAGCTACGACTGAATAAAAAATTCATTTTTATGCGAATAAGGTTCCCGAGAGCGAATGCTAGGAAATTTATTTCGTTAAAAAGTTCATTTCGTTGAAAAGGCGCGCAAATATGACGGTGATTCTAGGAAGAAGTTAAAATAACAACGGCCGATGCACCGCGACGCCGCACTGTCGAGCGTGACAGGGCCGGACGATGCAATGCTGACTTTGGGGACTGGCAGTCACTTTTAAATAACTTTCTTATAACTTCGGCTACAGCATTTTTTTTTTTTTTGGCTATATGAGATCAGCCGGACTTTTGAAAATTTTTTGACCCTTTTTTAATTTGGCAGTTACCTTTCGCAACCGACTTCGATTGGCAGTCACCTAAATTCATAATTAGCAATTTTTTTACTATGTTTATCCAAACTTTCATATAATATGAGATCCGCTGGATTTTGAGTTCAAAAAACTCGATAAAACATTTTTAACTCATGAACGCAACCGTTTTGAGTTGGCAGTCACACGGAAAAAATTTTTTGGCAAAAATTACCAAACAATACAGGAATCGCTGGACAATGGTGAAATGTTGTCACTTTCTCCACAAAAATATAGTAATTTTTACCATATTTTAGGATTTCTTACCCAAAATGTCGTAAAAATTACTATATTTTTTGGGAAAAAGTGACAAAATTTCACCATTGTCCAGCGATTCCTGTATTGTTTGGTAACTTTTACCAAAAAATTTTTTCCGTGCACTTGATTTAATATTGTACATGTTTCAATCAATAAAAGATAATTTTTTCAGCCGGTATGATATTTTTATGAAATATCTGTATTTCCTATAAATAGCCGATATTTTTAAGACGAAACAGTTCTTTTCTACGAAAGTTTGGCGCGGTTTTGTATATATCCGCACGAAATAACGCGTCGTTTTTTAAGTCAAGTAGATTTCTCAGTCGAAAAAAAAAAACGAGGTTTTTCGTTCAATTGTGCATAAGCGTATTTAGTCAATGATTTACATGGAAACTATTGTTTTAATGATGTTTTTTTTATATAGTACATTGCGTGGCATTGTCAGTCAATTACATCACTTTTGTTGCCTACGATTGTGTTAGATTGAATAAAATGCTTTACCATCTAAGTTGGATTGTGGATTCTGCATTTTGAGCCTTGATTCGTTTTGATTTTTTTGGTACGTATTTTTTTAGTGATTTTCGATTTTTGTTATCATGATTGATCCCTTGGTGAACAACGACCTGTAGGGTCGTTTGCGGTTAGGGTAATGTGTAGAGATGTGCTATGACGCGTCATAAAAAAATCGGTCATGTCACAGCCATATGACGGTCATGTGACCGTCATAACGTTTTTCCAGATTTCTCTATGTGCTTATGACGGTCATAAAAATTACGGTCTCATGACAATGTCACGTTTTT
>JAPYZL010135219.1:0-12548 GCA_030522825.1 Platygaster orseoliae
AGTCCTTTACCACTTTTTGCAAAACTCAAAAACAAAGAAGTTATTCAAGTTTGAAATTTAAACAATAAACACGCTCTTACGAGGAGTGGGGATAAAAATCACAGACCAAACTCTATCCAAATTTTCTTCATATTTTTCTGAGTCGAAAAGTCCTTTGCCACTTTTTGCAATACTCAAAATCAAAAAAGATATTCAAGTTTTCGAGTTTAAAATCTGAGAAATCTGATTGGTCGAAACTTGTAACACGAATATCTTTTTTGATTTTGAGTATTGCAAAAAGTGGCAAAGGACTTTTCGACTCAGAAAAATATGAAGAAAATTTGGGTGGAGTTTGGTCTATGGTTTTTATCCCCACTCCTCGTAAGAGCGTGTTTATTGTTTAAATTTCAAACTTGAATAACTTCTTTGTTTTTGAGTTTTGCAAAAAGTGGTAAAGGACTCTTTTGGCGCGGGGACTTTGGTACACCGTGTATAGATTTCTAGTATTTCTATCGATCACTTTATGGATTTCCGGAATTCGATGCTACAGTATTAAAAATTTCAACAATGTTAATGATTTTTATTTATTTATATTTTTTTTATTTTTTTTTATGGACATTTAATAATATTATAATATAATATATAATTTATAATAATAGTATAATATAATAATAATATATATAATAATACACGTATAATATAATAATAAGATTTTAAATGGACATGTAATTAAACCTGATACTTTTATCAAAGATAGTGTTGAGTTGAAAGGATTACTAAATGATATAGTTTTTCCAGAGGGTTATGTGTTTTTCTCATTAGATGTTTCTAGTTTATTCACGAATATTCCTAAAGAATTAGTTAAGAGGTCTCTTCAGAAAAGATTTGGTTCATTTTTGAGTGGATTTACAAAAATTCCGGAGGATGAGTTCATTGGTTGTGTGTTGAGTTTAATGGAATCCACCTATTTCAGTTTTAATGTGCCCATATATGAACAGACATTCGGCACTCGCTATGGGTTCACCTTTATCACCAATACTGGCCGATTTAGTGATGCAGGATTTAGAAGAGTCATGCTTGAAATTATTTAGTTTTGTTTGTCCTTTTTTCAAGAGATATGTTGATGATATTTTGACCTTACTTCCAAGAGATAGGATTTCAGAGGTACTTGAGATTTTTAATTCATATCATCCCGGATTGAAATTTACTTATGAAATGGAGAAGAATGAATCAATTGACTTTTTAGAATTAAAAATTACTAGAAATATTAGAAATATTTAATTTGATTGGCTCATTAAACCTACATCTTCTTGGAGATTTATTAATTTTGTTTCTGAACACCCGTTACATCAGAAAATTGGAACGGTATTTAATTTAGTAGACAAGAACATTAAACTGGCAGATAGTAAATTTAGAATGAAGAATTTTGATATTATCAGACAAATTTTGAAAGTTAATAATTATTACCCGGAGATATTTGTTAATAAATATATTAAGAAGAGAGTTCACGTTCTACTCAGAAATAATCAATGTAATCAAAGAGATAATGGATTAGATCGAAAAGAAGTGATTTTACCTTATGTAAAAGGAATTAATACGAATTTAAAGAGGGTTTTAAACCGATATGAAGTTCAAGTGATTAATAAAATTGATAATAAAATGAATTCTCGTATTATAAAAAGAGGGAAAGATGATATGGATTTTTTGCTCAACAAGGGGTTGTTTATAAGATTATTTGTAAGGACTGTGATTTTTGCTATGTTGGCCAGACAAAGAGAAATTTAGGAACGAGGATTAAAGAGCATGAGAATAATATTAGATTAAAGACATCCAATCATACTGTTTTGACAGAACACAGAATTGATAAGGGGCATGAATTTGACTGGAAGAATATTGGTATTTTGGACAGAGAGAAAAATTATTTTAAAAGGGCTGTTTCAGAGATGCTTTTTATTAGGAAGACGGATAATACTCTTAATAAACAGGGAGAGACTAGGATATGATTTATGATGGGTACTTGGATATGATTTAGGATTTGTTTTGGGCATCTTATCGATGACATTTTTCGACTTTCAGTTTTTTTTGGTATTGATAGATGATTGTAGTGTTTCTTTAGTGATTTAGTGATTGTTCTTTGAATCAGTCGTCATTGAAGCGTTCCCTCGTTATAATTGAGACGCTTTGGTTTTCTTGTTACAATGATTTAACATTTGACGATGTGATTTTAATTTCTCCTCAGGGAGTAACGACGATCTGAATTTTTCATCTTATTTGACGCATGTTTTTACTAAGGAATGATTTCACATGTTTGACAACGATCGTCTAGAGAATTTGTTGAGATTATATTGTGAGTACATGTTTTTTATGTTTTTTTTGTGTTTTTGTTGCCATTGTTTGTTTTGTCGATGCCATTGTTTTTTATGATTTACTGAGAGAAGAGATGAATATTATATAATTGTTGTATAGCTTCTGAAGAGGGCCTAATGGAGGCCGAAATATAAAGACCTTTACCACTGAACATGGATTTTCATTGATCCATGTTTTTCACGTTTGGCTCCGAGGGATCATTTTTATCCACATATTTATTTATATTTTTGTTATATTTATGTTACGGATTATATTTTATATACAATTATAGACTTTTTTCGTGTTCTATTGGTATTTATACATTTTAAACAATTTCCGAGTATTTTAATGGATTTCTAGAATTATATGTTCATTTTGATAAATTCTACTTTTGTTTATTAATCCCTGGATTGCAAGAACTTTTCGAATTCCAGTTTTCTACGTTTACCTAGCCAAAAATTCGTAATTAAAATTTTGTTTCAAAAAAAAATTCTTTTAGAACGATTATTGTTGTTTTGAATAAGTTAAATTAATAATTCTAAATATCGTTCAACTTGAAGAACTTCCATAAGACCATCCATGTTCTGTAGATTTCAGTAAGTTCATTTCTTGTGATTTTCACTAATTGTATTGTTTATTGTTATTTCCATGCATTAATTTAAAAAGTGTATATTTTCACTATTTATTATCCTAACTTTTTTTCATACATAGAATATCAATTAATTTTATTCGAATTTGAGGAAGGAATTTTAGTGCAGATTTTTATTTTCAAATGAGTTTCATTTATTTCCTTAATTGAAAAAGTTTAAGAAGCGAATTACTGTGTTCATTGAAATCTTGTTGAACGAATAATTAGAATTTGTTAGTTTTCCAACTTTCCACGGTACCGTACGTTCATTAATTTGGATTTATTATAATTGTATTATCCGATTTCACCGTGCATTTCACAACAAGTTAAAATTGTTACGAACTTCGAAATTTCATTTGCAAAATACAGTATGAAAATCGATAACTGCGATTTCTGTTGCACATTTTAATTACGTTACGGATATAACATGAAACAGAAATGCCAAGCGAAAAACGGGTTTTTAATAAAAGGTAGAGTTTGTTAATTAAAAAAAAACTGCAAAAGTTACGTTCGCAAAAGTTTAATCGTAAATATGGAAAAAATTCGCGATATTCCAGAACGAATTTCATTTTAACGTTTTACGTTTACATTTTAACGTTTAACGTTTTTAACGTTTTTATTTCATAAGCAAGTTAATTTCCTAATTTGAGTGAAAAAATCTAAAACATGTACAATGACTTAATTCTTCGTGGTCCTGTAATTGTGTTTTCAACGCACACATACTCATTAAACTTACAATTAATCCATTTCCCGGAAAACGCTAAATTCCGGCAAAATTACATTCCAGAAACGTCAAGATTAAGCACTCGAGGTTGTTGCTTTCATCGTTGTCATTCACGTTATTTTCCAACAAAAAAAGAAAAAAAAACACTTCATAACAGAATGCCGAAAATTCAACAATGTTTTAAAATTGAAGACCATCAAGTTTTGCATGCCAGGAGGTATTTCCCTCGAGAAATAAAATGCGAATATCGCGGATGGAAAAAGAGGCGAAAGTATGCAAGCTTGATGGTTGCGAAGAATGGAGATTTTGACTGAACAGTGCAATCAATTTTGGAAGACATTTTGTACCATTTCTGTACACGGTCTGAGAAATACAAAGGATTTATACACTTTGGATGTAAAAGTTCAAAGATCGCACGTTTATTCGAGGAAGTACATCGGAAACGTTGCGAGTGTTCTAGAATGGAATGCCCAGAGCATGAATTTCAACTTCTGATTCTCGTGAAAGAACAAACCGTTTGATATCAAAACATTTTTATTCTCTACTTTGTAATTACAAAAATGTTGTAAAAGTTCATGTGTTCGGAGTTGAACAAAAAATCTTTTGATAGCATGATTCAGGGAAGGTAAAAATTTTATTGTAATTTAATAATGAGATCCTTTTCTCAAGTTGCTCAAAAAGACTTTTTCTCATTAAATACCCATTGTTATCGGTAGATTTTTCATAATTGAAGTCATTGTCTTGATATTATTGAAATAGAAAATTCGCCTACATGTTCAAACTCTAGTTTTTTGTTTTTCATATTCTTTATGTCAAAATTGCGAATTGCATCGCAAATTGACATACTCGAAACGAGATTTTAAAGTACTTTTGCCATTCGTTTCTGACATTTTTCAAATGCACAAAAAATGTAACAAGTGTTTTTGTATCAACAGTCACTGTGACAATGTTGCTTTCGAGCTCCGATTCTTGCGAAAGGGCAACTGTTCAATTTCAAAATACGTACTTGCATTCCGTATTCTTCTAATGAAAAAACTTTTGTACGACTTTGTTTATTTCGAGTTGGAAATACGAGTTCGATGGAAGCTTGTTGAAGAATTCGATTAAGTGAAGCTAACAGAATGTATTATATTGTGAGAGGAAATGAAAAGTTTTTCTTTGGTTTTCACGAACTTTGCGTTATTTATTTTAATGTTTTTATTTGCATTAAAAGATTTTTCTGAATTAATAATTTTTCATTTATTTACAATGGTTTATTTTCCATGACGTTTTGAAAAATTTTAATTAGTATCATATAGTGATGATTTCTACAATTTTGTAAGTTCTCGAAATTGAGAGAATCGTGTATTACACAAGTTGTAATTGACTTTTCACTTCATTTCACTTTCACACAGGAACAGAAAAACAAATCGAAAAACTCGTCACTTTTTTACAATTTCTGAAAAAATATTCGTAAATATTTTTTAATAATTTTCAATAATGAATAGTGATAATTTTTAATTATAATTTTTTAGTAATTTTTAAATATTTTTTAGTAATTTGTACATTTTTTTTTTTGGTAAAATTCGCATGAATTTTTAAAGATAGAAAATGATATAATGATCAAACTGTATAAAAACTCGTCAGTCTGCTAATTTTTTACATTGATATGAATTTTTCAAGTTCGCAAACATTATTGATGATGCTTTGATCTATAATATATTTTCCGAAAATTTGAGAAATTTTTTTTTTTAATCACAATAATCCAAAAATCACGAATTCAGCAATATTGATCTAAATTACGATCAAAAATTTCAAATCGTTTTGTCATAGTTTTTGACGGCTGAAAAACATTCTTTGAAAATAAATAACATAATTTTTGGACATCAAAAATATCGATCCACATATAAAAATGACATAAATTTGAAGAATATTTTGTTTGAAAATCTTACATTCTGTTTTCGACTATTGTTGTAATTCAACAATCTCAAGATTTTCAACATTTACAAACTAACTATTTATGTATAATGATGTCAAATTTGTAATGAAAAAAGAACAATATATAGACTTTCGTTTCTTCAATGTTATACATAGAAGTACTTTTTTTATGTAAAATGCTCCTAAAAGTACCAAATTCATGCTAATCTCTGTTTCAAAATGATTATCACTTTGTTCCAACAGTCCACACATTGGTTGAACCATGAACCCAGTAAACTATCTGAACAGGTTAAGGGATAGATAGATTTTCGTTGATAGAAGTCCTCGGAGCATCCGCAGTGCCAAAATGCAATTGCGATCAACGCGATAATTGCGAAATTCATCTGTCGGCTCGACACACAAATCACTCGTTCATATGTAGCTCGCTCATTCAAGTGAACGAATGATTAGTCGCGCCAAACATTGAAAATTCGGCAACGAGGGGCAAATTACGCTTCGCCGCGAGAGGATTATCGCTACAACAAATTCAGCCGCTCGCGATCGAGAGTAAATTAACTACGTCAAGTTTCGTAAATTGCTTCAATCCCCACAGAGCAGCAGTTCCGACATTTCTTCATTTTCATCTCCACGGACTTAGTTTTTCCATAATTTATGAGGGTTTTTACACTCTACTTTTCCCTTCAGTTCTCGTCGAGCTTAAAGTATCCGAGGAACGTCGCGCATTCATTCGTCACGCTCGAATCGATATCGCGGGAATATTTTTCCTTTTTTTTTTCATTTTTGCTGACTTCATCTCGAACGCTAAGTTTTAATTACTCTCCAATTGATGGTCACGTGAATACTACATACCCCGCGGCTAATTTTTCATAATTAAATGTTGTTTCTAATTGATAATCACATTTTGTTTCTAACTACTTTCCATATTTTTCGTATTTCTTTGTTATTTACACAACTTGGTAGGTTTTCTGATATTATTATAGATTTTTTTAAAACTGTATAAAATTCCATGCGCTCCTCTCTCAGCTCAAATTAGTCAAATTTTACTAAATGAAATAGTAACATGTTTTGTTACTAACAAAATAGTCGTATTTGGAGATTTGACTATACAATCAATAAGAATTTGACATCAAAATAGTTGAATTTTTCACTAATTCCAAATAGTCGTGCATTTTTACTATTTCATAGTCACGCTATTTTACTATTTTATTAGTCAAACTTTTTTCACTAATCTAATAGTCGTTTTTGACTATTTGATGAGTTCGTATACTCTGTTTTGAAGAAAAAAAAAATAGGTACAAAAGAAAATTTCTTCGTAATTGGTGACGTAATAACCTACCCGAATCCGATCACTAATTTGATGGTCTTTATTAATATTAGAATATTCATAAAATAACTAAATCATTGGTAAAAATTGACTTCTGGTTTAGTAATATTTGTCTTTTTCACGCGTAAAACATTTACTACAGAATAAGTTTTATTTGACTAATAATTCAAGTGCAAAACTACTAATCGATTAGTCATTTCTTACTTTTTCATATAGTGAGCTGGTTTCACTAATTTAATTAGTAATTTATAACTTTTTCTTAGTGACCGAATTTCTACTAATTCAAATAGTAAAAAATTACTATCGAATTCTTAAATTTGACTAATCTGATCTGAGAGTCGGAATCGTAACTCTAGAATTTATATATTTTTATAGATTTGTGAGAAAATTATAACGACACAGATTTTCAGTATTTTATAGATTTCAGGGATTTTCGTCTTGTACATTATTTATAAAATTTTGCTCTATTTTTTAGTACTTTGATTTCTCGTATTTATATAGTTTGCTATATAGATTTCCTGGTTTTGAAGCTATGCTGTTAAAAACTTTAACGATTTTGATTATTTTTATTGTTTTTTCAGGAAAAAGAATTTTTTACACAGATTTCCAGTACTTTTTTAGTATTTTTTTAGAATTTATATATACAACTTAAAGAATTTTCTGGTATTTTTATGGATTTTGGTGTAGATTTTCTGAATTATATGTTCAAGGATTCGGAGTTTTATGAATTTTTGAAAAAAGTACCTGTACATAGTATATGAGTTTTAGAAAATTTGTAGTGTCTCTCAGATTGTTTTTAGTATTTATAAAATTTGAAAGGATTTTTTAATATCTTTATAGATTTATATAATTGGATGCTCTAAAATTCGGATTTTTATCGATTTTCACTAATTATATAGATTCACATAAATCTTGAGTATTTTATAGATTTATTAGATTTTCGTAATTTTTATTACTCATAAGATTCCATATCCTTAAAAAGTATTTCTTACAGATTTCTGGTATTATTTTAGATTTATGCTTTTTAAAATTTGGTGCTCTGGAATTCGAAGTTTCATAGATCCTAGGTATTCGTTTAAATTTGTCAGAAAACAGCTCTTTCAAAGAATTCTATAACTTTTAATATTTCTTCAAAGTTTGTATAGTGCAAAAATTTTTTTGGTATTTCTGTGAATTTTTGTCTAGATTTTCAGAATTCGATACTCCAAGGTTCAAACTTTTTGCATTTTCAGCACTTTCGTGGATTCTAGTTTTTCTTTATTTATTCTAGGTTGAAAAAATTAAAACTTTTTTTATTTTCCGCTTTCTATAAGCCAAATATGTATAATGAGAACTTTGTTTGACAAAAAATTCTTCTGAAACTAGGATTGTTGTTATTTTTCAGTTATAATAAAATTGAGAATTCTGATTATCATTCAACTCTGAGAACTAAAAAATAAAACCACTTGTTATGTTCTATAGATTACAGGGAGTACGTTTTCGGTAATTTTACTTATTTTCTCATTTACAACTAATATTTACATGCATTTTGTCATATAATTCGAATTCCCATTACTTATTAATATAACTGTTTTTTATTCTTGTATGAAACAATAATATTAATTTTGTCTGAATTATGGGAGGGGTACGAACTCTCAAAACCCGCTCTCATTAATACTTACTAATAATAGTAATAACAATAATAATAAACAGTAATCAATAAAAAAATCAATAACTGATAACAAGATAATACTTGAGTGAAAGAAGATGAGAAATACGCTTTTGGGAGCATTTTTCAAGCTTTCGCCTTAATTTGCCTATTTGGAAGACTGGCTCTTCAATTTTCAGGGGGGATTGAAAACTTTTATCCGGCTGGATCTTATTTCACATTTGAGTTTTCGTTTACTGCGAGGAATCGGGACATATATAGGTCACCGAAAGTTTTATTGTTTTTCCGATGATTTACCACTCAGCTGAAATACCTTATTTACGCCTGCGACCGATAATAAAAAACCCTTTATTGCAACTAAAAAATGTCACTTTTTTATGTTCAACGACGAACATTGCAGTTTTTAAGTACTCGACTTGTGCAACCTAGAGTATAAATAATAAATCCTTTTAACAGTCACGTAACTTTTAACTGGAAGTAGAAAAAGTAACTAATTTCACAGCTTACATTGAAATTTTATGTTAGTTCTCCCGATTTTTTAAAGACAAAAACCGTTGGAAAAGCAGGTATTTTATTGCAAAGAAATGAGTCTCGTGATAATCTGCGAAAAAGCCGCCAGAGACTCTTTCCGATAGACGCGTTTCATTTGAATCCCGCTATTGTTTAAATTCGCTCGGGTGATGTTCCAATGTGACATTATTCTAGGGTGCTCTTGTTCGCGTCGCAGAGTTTAATTCACATCCCCTTTTAAACTTACCTTTGCATTCTGCTATGCTTTCGTCTGAATTATCGAGACAATCGTCTGCTCCATCGCACAGCCTATGAACAAAAAATATACTCGTATGAAAAAATAGTGATTAAACAATTTCCTAAAACGTTTACTCAAAAAACAATATTTAATGAATTCGTTAAAAAATTTAAAAAAAGATACAAAACAAAACGTTAAAAAAACTGATGCGAAAACTGATCTTTCTGAAACTTTAACAAATTTTACAAAATGATTTTCAGGTGTTTTTATACAAACTTTCGTGCAAAAATTTTGGAGAACCCAATTTTTTGCATATTACATTAAAAAAAAATTCACGCAGGAAATAATGTTTTCCATGTATAATAATGCATCGTTGCTAAAAAATAATTAAACAAGTTATTTCTATTTAATGTGTTCATTAAAAACTGTTTTTGTATGGAATTACTGTAAATAGCGATTACTCGGTGGAAAGTTTGAAAAAAGTCGTTGAAAGCTGTTGGAAAATACATCATATTTTTACAATATTATGTGATTGAAAAAGCTCCTACTAAAAGGGAAAATTGTTTTCATGATTTCAAATCATTTCTTATCTCTCACAATATGAATTTATGCTGTAAAAAAGTTTTCACTGCGTTCCCGATTTCGCGATAAGCTTTATATTCAGTACGTGTAAAAGTGCGAAATCTAGTCTTTTACAATTTTAATAGTTCTATCTCACGCTTCAGCATTGGCGAAATAAATATAACAAATTGATATAAGAAACGATAATTTTTTCACAATCAACAATCAATGTTATACGGCTATATCAATTTATTTTTCAATATTGTCTCGTTTGTAAAGTTTCAAAGGATCTCACTCAATTTTCTTTTTTTTTTTTTTCTAAAAATGTAACAATTCATACGAGAATCAAATAATAGTGAATATTTTGGAATAAAGATATTTGTTTCACTTACCATGAATACGGTATACATCTGGAATTCGCGCACTGAAACTGTCGTAACGAACATACGTTTCCATCTGAAATCATGCAAAAACATAATATTACAAATACAAACGTATTATATTACACATTACATATTACGTAATACAAATGCACTTCATTGTCTCAGTTTTATTATTTTCTTTGTATTTGAAAGTGATTTTCTAAATACGAAACTGAGAAAAAAAGAGAAACATGAGACAGGTATATAAATAAATTTTAAATTTATTAAAAATGAAATGATAATAAATAATGTTGAATTTCTAAAAAGCATATTTCACATCATTTTCAAAACCGTACATTTTCAGGGCTGAAATTTTTACCATAAAATGTAAAACTTACAATGTGAAATTAACTAAATGAACAAAATGCAGCAAAACAAAGAAACAAGATAAACTATTTATTTTTTATCTCTCTTTTTACAAAACGTGTAATTTCAAAATACGAAACATGCTTTTTCCACAAAAAAGTCACTTAATACGATATAAGAAAATGTTATGACTAATTTAATTACAAGATGCATGTTTTTATGAGTACGTGTTAAATGATTTAGCGCCTTAAAAAAAATTCAACTTTTTGCCCCAGTCTCCCCTAATTCGTGACTTTAGACGCCCCGTTCATTATATACACCAACATGGCTAGAAACACTGGACGCGTGAACATTAAAACTCGGAAAAATACGGTCGCAAAAAGAAGCGAGTTTAAAAAAGAAAAATTAAAAGTCCCTTGTTATAAAGCTGGTCTCCGGCAGATTCCAGCTTATTCTAAACCTCTGAATAACAGCGTCGTTCTGACGAAGGAAAAAACTGCAAGAAAAAATTCCTCGGCTTAATATTCACAGAACACTGATTTCCTGGTAATACAATTTATTTCAACTTGGATGCAACGACAGATTAATCATAAAGAAACTAATATTTTAAAAGAAAGTTTCTATTAATTCAATAGTATTTTTTGTAACTTTCATAAAATTTTCATGTATTCTCAAAACTGTCCCATAAAATTCAGTTATGAATTCTTCACAAAATGAAAGCTCAATTAAATCCAATCCCAAAAACGCAAATGACTGTTTTGTATTCCGTAGCGCACTCACAAATTACCAAAATGTTTTACGAAATTGATGAAAACGTCCTTGGATAAGGAAAATCTTTCCTCGTGGCGCAAGATTAGGAAAATATTCGCGTCGCGTAAACAAAGTGAAGAAAATTTACGAGTTTCTGGATGTTCGCGCCAGGAGACAGATGGAAATTGTCTCAAAAAATGACGCGGCGCTGTATCACGTTTCTATTCGGTTTCTCTGAAGTGGAATTTTTCGTAAGCCCTCGCTGCAGAAGGCGCAACTGGCGCAAGAATTCGAGATTGATAACTCCAACTTTTTTCACTTTCAGAGCATGTATAAAAGTCCTATGCATAAAGGTTTTGAATTCAAAAGAAAGTAGAGAGCGTGCAATGAAAATCTTATATAAACGACAAGATTATTCATCTCAGAACACGTCTCGGAAAAGTACGACAAAAAGACAGAGATGATTTAATCGACTCCCAATTTCAGGATTAACGATCAATGATAATTAATTTTAAAAAAATGAACATTGAGCTAGGGATGGGATGTATCAGTAAAAATTCTTACTAATAAAGAACAGTAAATATCAATAAGTTCCCCCACCATTGCTATAGAGTCATATATGAAAAATAAAAAAATTGACATCAAAAAATTCTTGGCTTCAGTGGAGATTTTTAATTATTTTGATTTTTGTATTTTACAGACATGACTGATTTATTTCAACGTGAATCGTATAGAAATAAAATTTTTGTTTCATAAAACTGAAGAATATTTTTGTAATTTTTATTTTTAAAAAATAAAAATTATGTGATTGAATATTTTTTGATTTAGAAATGTTCATTCGGAATAAGGGCACAGTTAAGCAAGCAAAATTGAATATGAATAAAGTAATGTTCAGTGCAAAAAAATGTATTGAGAAGAAAAGTAACGTTTTCTACTTGAGCCTAGAATTTTTTGATGAGAATTTTTTTATTTTATATATATATTTTACTGTTTTACCTAAACTGGTATAATTGTGTGTGTATATATATATATATATATATATATATATATATATATATATATATATATATATATATTCACAATTTGATAAAAATCGAATATTTGGACGTGAATTTTTAGCGAACTGTGAATAAAATATCGTATTGCGAGTTTTGGAAATTGCTTCTTTTGACGAAACGATTACAACCCTCGGCTT
>JAPYZL010135233.1:0-19739 GCA_030522825.1 Platygaster orseoliae
GATTACTTTGAAGGGGACAAAATAGATATTCATGAATAAATAAATAATTCTTGAAAAAACATGAAATTCGCGATACTTTTTGAACAAACCTCGTATGCCTGAAACGAGAAAAATTTCTCTTGATTTCTAAAGTTTCCCAACACACGTAACAGCATATGTGAAATACTGATCAAATACGAGTACGGAACGGTCTTTGATTGAAAATGACGAGAATTGAAGGTTGCGCTTGGCACTGACTTTAAGTGTTTTTCATCTTCTGATCCTTCTTGAAACTTCGAATTTCGTGGAAACTGAACAAAAAACTATTGTGCAGAATATTTCATGAACATGTTAGAAGACTTGCAAGAAAAGCTTTTGTGAAGAACTTATGAAATACTAAATATGAAGTTACTTCATGCTCGACTGTACGGAAATTACTGAAAATAAAAAAATTGATGAAGCTTTTGATCTTTTACAAGGCTGTTGAGGAGTTATTTAATATTGTCTAAGCACTTAAGTTTCTGATAAATTTTTTTCCTACATTTTTAAACTTAACCTAACCAAGGCAACAGAAAATTTGTCTGTCAAGTGATAAAAATATAAATTGACTGTTTACAAATAAAAGCATTTAATGTAATTTAAACTTGGATCCGTTTTTTATTTTTGTCATTTATTGTTTGTCAGAATGCGAAAACATGAACGCAAAAATACTACACATTCGAAAAACCTCGAAAAAAATTTTAAATTATTGCAATATATCATAAAATATATCCCTCGAGATCTAGCAAAATTTATTTCTATCGATTATTCGAATTTAAGTTGTCTAAAAACTTATTGTAAAATTTTTTTCCTGGTGTTTTTATTATTATTACTTTTTGGATAATTTTCAAACGTTTTAAGGCAAAGTCCAAAAAAAATGATTCACAAATTTTAAATAGGGGAAAGTGGGGTAATGACGGCATAGTTTTCATTCAGCATCAAAACACATCCAAAAATTGACACTTTTGATCAAACGAAAGTTAAGATAACAAGTGTAACTCAAACGCTAACAAAGTATATCGGCAGGTTTAAAAAGTTTTGATTCAAACTAAAAAAAATTAGAATCTTCAAAAAAAATTCGTTTTCGTCATTTAGAAAAATGGTGGGGTAATGACGGCCACTTTCAAAAACCGACAAAAAATCTTACAAATATAAACACTAATCGCTGTGAATACTTATTGAAGGCTCTGTAAAGGAAAACAAATGGGAATTCGACATTTTTGTTATTGTAACTTTATTGATAGCTCATAAAAAGCGCAAGAGAAATAAAAAGGAAACATATTGAAAAAAGTGCCTTAAACTTAGAATGCAACGACATTAATTTTCATCGTTATCATCGAGATCTGAGTCGCAGTTATGGCATGTATAATAAGAGCACAATTGGTAAATAATAGTTACCCCACCTCTAGTGGCTGTCATTCCCCACTGACCTTATTTTGCGCAAGCATGCACTACACAGAAAATATGCAAAACACATAAAAAATTTTACTTGATTTAGAAAGCTAATATCAATAGCAACATTTCAACATATCTACCTCGATTGTATAGCTGAAAGTGTTGATGAAATAATCGATATTTTGAACACCTTATAAAACTTTCGGATAGTTACGAATTAGCACTGGTCTGGAACTACAAGTTATAATAAATTCACACACTTCAGCATCTACTTAAAAACAAGCTTATGGAATCAGCTTTCTGTCACAGTAAACGGTTTAGACCTACGTCAATTTTAAGTACCGAAAATGGTGATGGCCGTCATTACCCTATGGCCGTCACTACCCCACTTTCCCCTACTCATTAAATTCGTGAACTATAATAAATAATAGAAAAGAGATCGATCTGGAATCTTTTTTTCAGTAACATTTTCCATTTTGACATTTAAATTAAAGTAAAAAAAAGGATAAGTGAAAAAAGCGCAAATTATGATTCTTTATAATTATAATTGATGTGACGGATAATAAGGTATAAAAAATAACTTATATCTTATAAAACTTTTTAATTGAATAAAATTAAATACAACTCAATTTTTTATTTTTGTCATTTATTGTTTGTCAGAATGCGAAAACATGAAGGCAAAAATACTGCACATTCGAAAAACCTTGAGAAAAGTTATTAAATATTGCAATATAACATAAAATATATCTCTTGAGATTTAGCAAAATTTATTTCTATCGATTATTCAAATTTAAGTTGTCGGAGAACTTATTATAACATTATTTTCCTGGTGTTTTTAATATTTTTACTTTATGTATAATTTTCTAGCATTTTAAGGCAGAGTTCAAAAAATGATGTTTTGCAAATTCTAGATATTCACTCTTGAAATTATAAGAAATAACAAAAGAAATCTGGAATTTTATTTTCAGTAACAGTTTTTCCTCTTGACATTTACATTATCTAAATTATAATAAAAAAATGTGTATGAATGAAAAAAGCGGAAATTATAATCGCTTAAAATTATAATTGATGTAACAGATAATTACCTATGTATTAAAAACAACCTAAAATATTGTTGAATTTTTAAATATCATTCAATTAAAAAAAAAATTCTATAACATTAAATTGAAAAAAAATCAATTCAAATTAATGTTCAAAAAATTTACAATAATTCTATTCAATTTAGATTCATATAAAAATTTAATTGAATTATAATTCACATAAATAATAAAATATCAAATAATAATATAATGAAATGAAAAATAAGAAAATAAAAAATTAAAAAATCAATTTATTTACAAATATTATTGATTTAATTAATTTATATTAATGTCGTAAATGTAATTTGTTGTGTAATGTAATTAAATTAAAATGTAATTTATTATAATGTTGTAATGTAAATAATTTTTATGAATAATTAATAAAAATGACTTTTAATCAATGCAAAAAATAAAATAAAAATATATTTAATTTATTTTTTAAATTACATTTAAATAAAATTTTATATTGTAGTTACTACTGCATTAGTTAATGCATTTTTCTTTATTTCACGTCCATTTTGATAACTTTCAACAATTAATCATTATGAGTTATATATGGTTATCTCATACAATAATGTTTTTGATAAGCCTACATAAAAAATTGACAAATTTATTATCATCTATCTCGATAATCATAGTCTACTTTATCAATATTGTTTCGCGGATGATTAGTCTTTTTATAGCATACTGTTTTCCATCAATATTTATTGCAAATTTATGTCTCATAGCATCGATGTAACACGCGCTCGGGTCTATCTGGTTACGATAAATCCCGATGAAATATGAACAATAATGACCAACTGTTGTTCGCGGTAACTCGGAGATTGCGGCCAACTTGATACCTCGGCATAAAATCAGCTACGACTCGAGTTTTCTTGGTTCGTAAATTTACATTCGGTGCTCAGAAACTTTTAAATTGGTAATATTCGAACAATATCGCGAGGCACCGCTTCGCAATCGTATTTCTTTCGAACGCATTCTCCTCGCGCTCCTAAATGCAAATTTTCTTCCCTGAATACGTAATCTATGCATTAGAGCGCATTCGGGGACATGTTTTCTTGCGCGAACTCAATCTCGATGAACGAGCACAAAATATACCAAGTCTGCCATTGTTTGAAACTAGGGAAAATGATAGATGAAAAATTTAATTTTGAAGTTTTTCCGATTCTTTGAAATTGAATGAATGAGAAAGAAATCTAATCTTCAGCTTCATTTTCAATGAACTGTATTCCACAGTTTGAAATCCGAGGCGAAGTCGAGAATTACTCTAACTCTTTTTATCACAATAAAATCGTTCCTAACTGCTCTTTCTTTTTAATTGCATTGCTAAATATATACATATTATTAAAAATACTAAAATACTCAAGAAAATTAAGACGATCTGCGCTAGTATTACTGATTTTAATGGGTCTCTTAACTAGAATTGCTCTTTTTCTATACTTCTTTTGGTGAATCTCGCCCGAGTCCATTTTGTGCTCGCGAGTATCGGTATTGGCGAAGGAACAAATTGCGCCTGATGAATATGCATGAAGCTCGAAAACCCTCGTAAAACGACCTATATGCAGGCAGAAATTTACAGTATCATCGAGAAACTCCGGGAGAAAAGGAAAATCGAAGCTTTCCATGCCTGCCTAATGTCCTGGATCGAATAACGACGCGATTCCATGATTTTTTATTAACGCTCTTAAACACGGTGTCATGGAATAAATTACACTCATATTCATTCTATCTTCTTTTCAAAATTTTTATTTGGAAATCAAAGAAAAAATATAAGAAATTATCACTACTTATTATTTCGGAATAATAGATTAGAAGGGGGGGGGGGCACCAAAATGTAGCATATACTAAACTAAGGAATTTTATTAATTTTATATGAAGTTAAGTTAAATTACGAAAATTTTCAGTTTTTCAGAATTCTAGAACAGAAACTACAAAATTTATAATGAATCACATTTGTTAGTAAATTTTTGAATTTCGTATAGTTGATTTCATTTCTCTGATTATAAAAGTTTTGAGAGGGGGGCTTCGCCCGCCAACGCCCATCCGGTTTTAAAAATAGTTTATATTTTTAAAAAATTGAAAGAAAGATATTCAACAGATATATATATTTATTTTATTTGTAAAAATATAGAAAAAGAAATTTTTAAACACACATAATTATCTATGTATTGAATTCGCAGTTTCAGAAAAACAATTGTCGTTTACTTCAACTTTTTTTGATTTTTTTAGGTCTTAGCAAACTTATTTAAATAACAATAGTGTTGTTACAATAGAGTATTTCGATTTTGATTTAAGATTAATAATAGTACGATTTTTCACTTAATTATATTGCTTTTTTATTCTTAAATAGATAAGTATAAAAAATATTAAATAAGTTTTGAATTTAAAATTTAGAATACAGCAATAAAAAAAAGACTAACCTATCTTCAAGTATTTTTCAAATGAAAAACTATGTTATAAAATTTTCTTGGATTTAAATAAATTTGAAAAATAATAATTTACAATTAGTAAAATGACGTAGTTGTTGAATATTTCTTCATCTATAAAAATAAGATTTATCTTAGAAATATAAAGTTTTTGATCTAAATAAATAGAAAATAAAAAAACGTCATTTTATGAATGATTTTCTTTTTCGACTAATTAAAAAAACAAAGTTTTTATAATTTATTTTGGAATATTTATCTAAAATAAATTTATTAAAATGTCTTAAAAATAACCATCAAGAAATAAAAAGATAAAATTGGCCTTCTTTTAAGAAGTATCAAGTAGATAAGCTAAGCCGGTTCTAGCCCCTGAGATCCTACTATGGTAAAACATAAGAAGTTTCACTTTGTTAAACTTCTTATTCAGCAAGATAAAGTGTTTTTTTTTTACATAGAGATATTGTTCTTCTTCCTGGTTTTGAAAATTTTGCATTCGCTTTTCTATTCACTGAAACAATATTATTATAAACTCAAAAATTCAAAAACTTTAAACAACGATATTTCGTATTTTTCAATTAATTTTTGATAACTAACTTCCAGCTGCAGTAAATAAGATTTTTCGTCTTCAAAAACTGACAAAATCATAACTGAAACCCATTATAACTTAGATTAAGCCAAAACTAGCAATTTATCGTAACTGACATAATTTTTGACAAGTTCCTCTACACCGTTAAAAACAATGAAGCACTGAATTTATGAAATGTTCTTGACGTTAAAGGTAATTGACGAACTTGCACAAAATATGGATAGTAAAATGTAACTACCGAATTTTACTACCGAGGAATAAATTTTCCAACGCCGCAATCATCATCAACTAAATAACACAGAGTTTTCTAAAGTTTTCAAAAATATTAAAATTCGATTATTCACGCGAAAATGAAAAGTTCATCAATATCTAAGCTTGGGAAAATTATATGTTTCTAAAAAACTAAACATTCTTAAAACTTACCATTCACGAAACAAAGAGCGATCAATGTCTCTGGCAGTGCACGATTTCAGCACAAGCAGAATAAAACGTAGTCACAGTTATCTCAAATCGAAATTTGACGAATGAAAGAAACCCGACAAAGCACTCGATGATGCGCGCTTCTCCTGCAATGATTCGTACAGAACTGGCTTTTGATTCCTTTTTTCTGACTTTTCTTCGGCATATACCGTACTTTGCATTGAAATCTGCGATCTTCATAAGATGACTTAAAATGCCAACGGGGGAGAATCCCTACCACACTTTTTTCTCTCGTGTCAAAGATATCTAAGTACTATACATAAAACATGCAACGTTTACATCCACTCGATCGTAAGTCAAGGTCGTGTTTACCGGTCTTTGAACACTTTATTAATTATGTATTGTCTGTGCGCATCCTTAGTTCATAACATCCATAAAGTCTCAAGAACGTTGCATTTTTTCCTGATTAAACGCGAGTGGAGTACGTGGTGTCTTATAAAAAAAAAACTATGAAAAAACTGGATTTATGTGATAAGCAGTATATTTTTCAAATAGCGTGGTGAGTTGGTAGTGGAAGTTTGGTTTATATATTTTTTTAAAAAATCAAATATTAAAATTATATTGTATGTAGATTATAACCATGCATTATGGAAAATTATGAATTTTATTTCTTAGATTCAGCAATGAGATTAATTCAATAAACGAATTGTTTCTAAAACAAAAACAATTCTTTATTATTATTTATTTTATGTGAATAAATACTAGAAATGTTTTAAAATAAACTAATTCTCAACTATGAGTAGCGTATTTCTTGCTGTTGAAATTAGGCATGGTGTCAATTGTGCACATGTTTAGAAATTTATAACTATAATTATGAAATTTAAAAAAATGACAGAAAATTTTCGAAATATTATGACATGATAAGAATCTCAGAATCTTAAACTAGATTCTTGATTAATTAGAATCTAAATAGCACGATGACAGTTGTTCACGATTTTATTAAGCACTATAATTTTTGTGCACATGTTTTACAAATTCATTACTATAAATATAAAATTAACAATGTGTGGCATAAAATTACATGGTGTCAATTGTGAACGTTTTTTAGAAATCCATTACTATGATAATAAAAGTAAAAATTCAAGGCATATAATTTTCGAAATGTTATGCCATGATTAGAATTTTAGAATCTTGAATTGGATTTTTAATTAATAAGAATCGTAGAATGTTAATTGATGAGATTCTAAATTAATTATAATCTAAATGGCACGATGTTAATTGTTCATGATTTTATGAAGCACTGTATTTTTTGTGCCCGTGTTTTACAAATTCATTATTATAAATATGAAATTAACAATGTATTGCATAAAATGACATGGTTTCAATTGTAAAGTTTTTTATAATTTCATTACTATGATCATGAAATTAAAAAATTATTGGCATAAAATTTTGGAAATGTTATGCCATGGTTAGAATTGTAGAATCGTGATTCGGATTTTTAATTAATTAAAATCGTAGAATGTTATAATAATTGATGAGATTCTTAATTAATTAGAATCTAAATAGCACGATGTCAATTCTTCATGATTTTACTAAGCACTGTATTTATTTTGCACATGTTTCACAAGTGCATTACTATAAATATAAAATTAAAAACATATGGTATAAAGTGACATGGTGTCAATTGTGAAAATTTTTTGGAAATTCATAACTGCGATAATGAAATCAAAAATTCATGGCATAAAATTTTCGTAATGTTATAACATGAATAGAATTTTAGAATCTTGAATTGAATTTTTAATTAATTAGAGTCCTAGAATGTTAGTTGATGAGATTCTTAATTAATTAGAGTCTAAATGGCACGATGTCAATTGTTGACAATTTTATAAAGCACTGTATTTTTTGTATACGTGTTTTACAAATTCATTACTATAAGTATGAAATTTAAAATTTATGACATAAAATTGCATGGTATCAATTGTGACGTTTTTAGACATTCATTACTATGCTAATGAAATTAAAAATTGATGGCATAAAATTTTCGAAATATTATGCCATGATTAGAATTCCAGAATTTTGAATTGTATTTTTAATTCATTAGAATCGCAGAACGTAGATTGATGAGAATCTTAATTAATTAGAATATAAATGGCACGATGTCAATTTTTCACGATTTTATCAGGCACTGTATTGTTATTGTACACATGTCTTACAAATTCGTTACTATGAATATGAAATCAAAAATTCATGGCATAAAATTTTCGAAATGTTATGCCATGATTAGAATTTTAGAATCTTGAATTTTATCTTCAATTAATTAAAGTCGTAGAATGTTAGTTAATTAGATTCTAAATTATTTATAATCTAAATGGCACGATGTAAATTGTTTGCGATTTTATTAGGCATTGTATTTTTTGTTTCTATGTTTTACAAATTAATTACTATAAACATGAAACTAAAATTTTATGGCATAAAATTTTCGAAACTTTATGCCATGTTCAGAATTTTAGAATCTTGCATTGGATTTTTAATTAACTATAATCGTAGAATGTTAATTAATGAGATTCTTGAATAATTAAAATCTAAATGTTACGATTTCATTTGTTCACGATTTTTTTAAGCATTATATTTTTTATACCTATGTTTTAAAAATTTATTACTATAAACATTAAATTAAAATTTTATGGCATAAAAGGACATGGTGACAATTGTGAACATTTTTTTGGAATTCATTACCATGATAATGAAATTAAAAATTTATGGCATAAAATTTTCGAAATTTTAAACCATGTTCAGAATTTTAGAATCTTGAATTGGATTTTTAATTAATTATAATTGTTGAATGTTAATTATTAAGATTCTTAATTAATTAGAATCTAAATGACACGATGTCAATTGTTCATGATTTTATGGACCACTGTATTTTTTGTGCCCATGTTTTACAAATTCATTACCATAAATATAAAATTAAAATTTTATGTCAAAAAATGGCATGGTGCCCATTGTGAAAATTTTTTGAACACTCATAACTATGATAATGAAATTAAAAATTCATGGCATACAATTTTCGAAATATTATGCCATGATTAGAATTTCAGAATCTTTAAATAAATTTTTAAATAATTTAAATCCTAGAATGTAAATTGATGAGCTTCTCAATTATTTAGAATTGAAATTAACTTCACAATAATATTTATTATCATTTATTCTTTCATTCACAAAATTTCACTGAACAAATTATTTCTTCAAGTTCATAATTCACAAACAAATCACTCAAAGAATACCGTGTGAATATCTTGTACACACAAAGTTAACTGTCATTAATATTCACAAAAAATATCTGAATCTTCCAAGAACTATGAATTCAAACACATAGTTATTCAAGATATCATGTGTCTTATCAAAACATGATTCATAAACTTTCAGATTCAATCAACGTGAAAGTAGCTTTATAAATTATCAATTATAATATTTTTTATCAATTATAAATTGACTTTCTTTATATTAATCAATGAGGTAAATTCAATTAACAAATCTTTTTTAACAGAAAAACGATTCATTATTATTAGGTGATGTTTAAGACTTACTATAATAAATAAATATTATGTGTTCTATGTGAATGAATATTAAAAATTTTTTTAAATCAACTACTTCGAAACTATGAGCAGCAGATTTCTTGCTGTTGAAATTAACGTCATAATAATATTTATTATCATTTATTCTTTTATTTATAAAATTTCACTGAACAGATTATTTCTCCAAGTTCACAATTCAAAAACAAATTACTCAAAGAATATGAAATATCTTATACACACAATGTAAACTGTCATTAATATTCACAAAAAATATCTGAATCTTCCAAGAACTATGAATTCAAACACATAATTATTCAAGATATCATGTGTCTTATCAAAACATGATTCTTAAACTTTCAGATTCAATCAACATGAAAGTGGCTTAAGATAACAGTGATAATTAATAACATGATGTACCAATTAGAAAATGTATGTATATCAATTACAGTTAAATTGTCTGAAAATATTTGTGACAGATTTACTCAAAATGGCGTCAACAATAATACTGTGATAGTTAAAAAACGTGTACAAACAAAATCAATCTGAATTCATTTGTGTAATCTCAAATTTCGCAATATTTCTCAATGATTTACTGTCACTTCACACTGAAAAAAAAGTGTATTCTTTTATTCTTCTTTATTTCGATATCACAAGCATGAAAAAAACTCTATTCATTTATTTAATTAAATCAGGAGAAAAACTGCACAGCAACAAAAAAATTACTGTCGATTAACATTCACTCATCACACTCTGTAGGCACTTCTGCTCCTACTTCTTTGCCTTTCGTCCATAACGCCATTTCATACAAAAATTCGGGAATGATAAATCACTACATTAACCTCCTTCGTTCTGCCACTTTTCCGGGGCATTAATTCACGTACTTTACCGGGAATACATATTCAAACATTCGCACCCTCTCCAGCGTAAAATCTATCCCTCTATTAATCTTGGGACGCGATTTTCACGCTGTAGTGCAATGTCGGATTGACAAACGCGCGAATTAATACCGGATCATGACTACTAAATGTGTGGCTATTCATTCGCGCATTGTCATTCGAGCTTTAAAGCCGGACAGATAATCCGAAAAATTGCGCTTGCCCGCTGCAAAATGCGTAAATGGACTCGGAAACTCGCGAATCTTGATTTTGGTCATTTAAAAGCGACGTTTATTCACCAAGCTAGAATCGCGTACTGTTTTCGCATTGTTTTAGTGGTGTTGCAGTATCTTTCGGATTTACTGTTTTATGCGAAAAACGGAAATTGAATCATTTACAGCATGTTTATAAATTTTATGATGTATGTGGAGGTGATATATTAATTCATTCACTTATAGTTTTTTACACTGGATAAGTTATTACATAGTTCTCAAATAATACATACTCATTCGATGATTATACACTACACTCCAAAAAGTCAATCTTATTTTAAGATGCAACAAAATTAAGGGATGACTTGAAATTCAAATAGTGTCTTGAATTCAGTCCGTTTTCAAATTTATTTTCGAACAAGCAAGTTTTAAATCAAGAGGATATGTCTTGAATCAAGAATGATTGCCACAAATAAGGTTAAATCTTAATTTAAGACTTGCCTGCTTGAAATTAATTGTGAGTAATTGTGAACATATACTAAATTTAAGGTAATACTTGAATTTCAAGACGTGCCTTGATTTTGTTGCATCTTAAAATATGATTCAATTATTACAGTGTATATGTCATCGATGTTCTACACGATTTGTAAAGTTATGAAAATAATTTAAATGATTGATAATAAGCAACAATTAATAAAAGTCATAGTGTGAATAAAAAATTCTGTGAAATGGAATTGTAAAATTATCATATTACTCAGATTACGATTATTAACTTAGAAAATTTTCTTTGAGTTCTGAACATTTAATTTACTGGGCTGTTATTTGTTTTAAAAAAATATATATTATTTAAATAATGGAAAGGGAATAATTTTACCTTGACAAACTTAATAATTTCAAATCATGACTTTTCTTATAGAATCATTGTTAGCATTTACTTTGTATCAATTTCATGAATAAAATGAATAAAGGAAATAATTCTATGGTTTTCAAAAATTTGCGAATTCTGATAATTTAATAAATTGACGAAGGAAATCCAAAACTTGCATCCATCGATTTGAGATCGTCAAATAAAAAAACGTAGGTATCCATTTTTTATTCTATATATACTTGCTTTGACATGAATTTAATAAAATAAACGAATGAAAGAGATATTCATTTCATAATAATATTGGTGAAATATTATTTAAAATAATTATTCATTAAAATTATTTATTAAGGGATGATGAATTTAAATTTAGAAAAAATTCATCAAGGAATGAATAAATATAACATTATTTTTTAAAGAATGATGTACGAAAACAAATTGATATATATGAAAAAATTGATATTATTCAGAATTATATTTAATTAATGTTAATATTGATATAAATATTATAATCAATACTAATTATACGCTATTATAAAAATGTTTAGTAAATTAATATAATTTTTTCGGTAAATTGATATTGCAATAAATGTTAGTCATTAAAAATTAGGTAAAAAAGTTCACTAAAATATATTAAAAAATTATAATCATAAAAAAGTATCTTTAATTAGTTTAAATATTGACATGGATGTTACTATTTATAATATTAATAAATTATTATTGACAATTATTACTGAAATCTTGATATTATTTAAATTTATTCTTATGAAAAATTCATTAATCATAAAATATATTCGAAATGATATTAAAAAATCATATATCATTCACTAAAAAATTGCTACATCATGTCATAATTATTATTGTTTAAGAAATATATATAATAATTTCTTTAAGTGTTTAAATAACACTGTGCAACAAAATTTGACTTTTTTTTCTCATCCCGAATCTTTTTCGTGAAATGTGTAGTAATGGCCCCCCTGAAACTACCTGCAAAATATTTTTGCGATCCTACCACCCATTTTCGAGTAATAAACAATTATGTTGATAATTTGTAAAACAGTCGATTTTCATCGTATTTCGAAAAATAAAAAGTCTATTTGCGTCTTCTAAAGCTAATAAATTGATTCCAAATCTTTCTATTTCACCTTCTGGAGGGAACATTCTTCATGAAAATTCGGTTTTCTCAAAATGCGGACCAGGGAAAACGCTGATTTTTTGCATAGTGAATCTTTGACTTACTGTTATAATAACTGATCAATAAAAATCACGGAGGCCCAAGAAACTCGCGAAATACGAATTATATTATATGTATAATCATCATAATACTTCTTCGTCTTACTATATTTTAAAGTTGGACCGATTATTCAAGCGACACTAACTTAAGTCAAACTTTATTTTCAACTCAGTTGTAAATATCCACTGTATTCCTACTGCTCTCACTGAAACGAACTACATTTCAAGACTTGGAAAACTCACCATTTCACAATTGTAAAGACCGTACTTTTTGCTCGGCGTAACCATTCCGAAATTGTTGGAAAATATTCTCGCCAATCTCGAGATTCACCTTTGCCTTCGTAGTTTCTACGCGAACGCGGCAAGCATCAATGGAATGAATTCGCGATGCCTGCTTTAGACGTTAATTGTAGCTGAATAACGCGGCATCCAACATTGGTAACGCGATGCGCTGATTCAACCTTACACTACCTCGCACACTTCTTTTCACGCAAACATTTGTATCTAGCGTATGTATAAATTTTGCCCAGCGTATCTAGGCCGTACATATGTACAGAGAAATGGTACGATGGAATAGGTAGTGGTCGGAGGCACGAATCACTCTGCGGCCGAATGCTTCATCCAACGGGCATACCTCGGGACTATAGCACGGCCCTCCCTGTAGGTACAGCTAGTAGAAACACGAACCGATGTTGAGTCGAAGTCCCGTAAGCTCGAGATACAAGCTTTCAATCCCCCAAAGCTTAATCCCGAGGCCACCACAAGTGGTTCTGCTTTTTTCACATTTTTTCGTCTTTTTCCCCCGTGGAATCATGAGATTGACCTTTCTTCAGGTCGGAAAAGGTTGGGCAGAGGATTCTTGGTATGAAGTGTATATTCTATGGCTTGTTTTTCAAACGATGGGAAATGCACAGTCAGAGAAGATTCTCGATATTCATGTTCTTAAGGCGACTTGGAAGACATTCTCTTTTCGTCACTCTTTTTCTCAGATAATTCCTATTCTATGCGTCTTTCTCACACTAACAGTAGGTTCGGGAAACGATTTGTTGTCAAAATCATGTGATTATTATAATCTTGTATTGAATAACAATTGTATACTCTAATAGGAAATAGATACATAAGCGTGTAATGAAGCGAGTGATTACGGTATCGATTGTTAGACCGAGACCGTAGTTGGAGGTGAATATTATTTGACGTTTTTCATTACGCTAATATCCAGCAACGGTTTATATTCTCATTCAATTATCATAGATGATAAGTTTAACAACTCTAGATGATAGACGTATGATTGATTTTTGAGTCATTTGATAGAGTGATAAACTTCTGGATTTGAATATTCAACTCGATAATTACGAGAAACTCGTTAATGACCGAATCGATTTTCTTGTCAGTTTACTTCAAAACTGAAAGTAGAAAGAATTCCAGAATCAATTTTTCAAACATTATCTCATTTTTTTTAATGTGGTGATCTGAAAATAACTTGTGACATGAGCTCTATCTTATTCAAACTGAAAAAATTCCATCTGAGAAAACTTGCTTTCTCTATTTTTAAATTTTCTGCATAACTTTTGACATGGCTTAAAATAATCATATGTTTTGATGACTTTCTCGAAGACTTCTGACCTACTTTTATTACCAGAATAGGAATATCTTAAACAGTTGAAATTCTATCTTTTCGTAATAATCGTCAAATGGGATTCTCACGGACGTAGATAAATTCTACCTACTCAGCACGTCATTAACAATGCAAACGTTTATTTCTACCGATCAAATTGAGGAAGGACTTTACACGATAAATCAAAGCAGTAAAAATTTGATTACATGGATCTTTGAATTTTCATGACATGAGAAGTCAGTTAATTTTCTGAAATGTGTTGTAAAGAATATTTGATAAATATTCCCAAAACAAAAAACTTCAATTTTCTTAGTTGACATCTTGAGTAGAGTTCCAGTATTTCATTATTCTAGATGAAAAAACAAAAAAGTTTATTGAAAGCATTTATGTTTCATCATCGGAAATTAGCATCACGAGATTATAAAAAAACACCAGAGAAACTATTTTAAATATCCGACGACGTTTTTCCGTCACCCGAAGATTAGGTTGCCAATTCTCTGAGAAAATGAAATTGCCTAGACCCATGATCCACTGGAACAATGTTGGCTGGTGCATAAATTTGCCCGGCTTTCAAGCCCTTGGTTATGAATCTAATTATACACTCTACTTCAATATTTCCTCCAGCGCGATATAAGGACTTTCGCAAGTATTGCGATCGAAAGTCAAACGCGTAGCTCTTAATCTGCCATTTCTTCAATCCAGAGAACTTTTAGCAGAAACGAATTTTTTCGCAAAAACGTCAATTGAGTTACATTTTTACACTCCCGATACTTTCCCTTATAATTCGAAATTATAGTTCAATGTTCAAGACAAACAATTCCAAAAAACCTAACGCACAAAAAAATAGTACGGAAAATAAGTCCTATACGTGGTTTGTTTTTCAATTTCCCCTATACTTCAGAATCTTTTCATCCCTTTGGAAATGTCCTCGAAAACAAACTTTCCAGGTGCAACTTTATCTTTTCATCCTTTGGCGAACTTTCGGTTTCGTTCCTTTGACAAAGCAAGAAAATAAAAGTTGAACGAGATCTAGAAGCGCATTTTTCGCAGCCACTCGGAACGCAGTTGACGTTGGCACGATAAAAATGTTACGCTTTTTTTACGCCCCACAGTTACGGGAGTTTACATATTCGCATTTTACGAGGGCTTAAATATGATAATGCACCTGAGAGAAGCGGGTACTTTATGACGCTGGCGTATGCCAGAGTGCATTTTTGCCGGATTTTACGAGAGGTCTCATTCATTTCGAGTGCCCGAGAAGCGATTCAACTCGGGGCCCCTTCAATTACGAGAAATAGATCGATCGAAACTTATAGCCGCGAACTCCAGATGCTGAAATGTCGATTTATCGAATATACATCCAACATTTCCGATTCACTGTGTTTACAGCTCAAGTTGGAAAAGTTTCATGTACGGCCTAAAACTGGCTGATCATGTATTACTTGAGTGGAAAAGTGATCGATAAGAGAGTGTGTTTGACGGGTTTTGAAAAATTATGACTGATTTGCCTTTCATGGTACACGAATATTTCATGCAGTGCGATAAATTAAGCCGCAATTTTTACAGAGTAAAAAATAAAAAAAATCGAACTCTGTTACGCAGAATAGTCTAATAATATTACAAGTTGTAATACATGAATTCTATGAATTACGTGAATTACATGAATTCCTGTAATTAGGAAAATTATATTTTATCTGAACATTAAACTATTATAAATTTGGAAAATAAAAATACATATTTATAATTAATATTTCAAATTATGTGATTTGTGTAATATACAGGGTGTCCCAAGTAAAGTGGGACAGCCGAAAACCATAGATTCCTTATGAAAATCGAAGACTTTTTTTCCTTTGCCATTTTTTAAAAAAATCAAAATTTAAAAAGTTATTTAAGCCAAAAATTTTAATAAAAAATGCCCTCTATCGACAAGTGGGGGTCAAATTCACAAACCAAACTTTTCCCAAATTTTCTTCATATTTTTCTGGGTAAAAAAGTCCTTTGCCACTTTTTACAAAACTCGAAATCAAAAAAGATATTCCAGTTGAAAGTTTCAACCAATCAGATTTGTCAGATTTCAAACTCAAATATCTTTTTTGGATTTTGAGTTTTGTAAAAAGTGACAAAGGACTTTTTTACTCAGAAAAATATAAAGAAAATTTGGGAAAAGTTTGGTCCGTGAATTTCACCCCCACTTGTCGATAGAGGGCATTTATTAATAATATTTTTGGCTTTAATAACTTTTTCAATTTTGAGTTTTTTAAAAAATGACAAAGGAAAAAAAGTCTTAGATTTTCATAAGGAATCTATGGTTTTCAGCTGTCACACTTTACTTGGGATACCCTGTATAATAATATTATGATATTATTTAAATATTCATGTAATAGTTATGTATTTATTTAAAAAAATAATTATTTTGATTTAATAATATGTAAAAATATATTATCATTATATTTTTTATTTAAGAAATAATTCAAAAGTAATATTATGTAAAATAATAATAATGAATACAAAAAAAAATAATGAATGAAATTATAATTCCGAGAATCGATCTCTCAGAGCAAATAAAAACCAAACCACTACTTTAACTCGTAGTTTATTTCTTTACATAGCTTTCGGCTTCACACGAAGCCCTCTTCAGTGTCTATAAAAAATTTTTTAACAATTAAATTCCATCAATATACAGGGTGTTTTAGTCATGGCAGATGAAAAAAAAACATGTATTCCTCATGAAATTCTAAGACGATTTTTCTTTTGCCATTTTTTACAAAACTCAAAATCAAAAAAGTTATTCGAGTTAGAAGTTTCGACCAATTAGATTGCTCAGATTTCAAACTCGAATATCTTTTTTCATTTTGAGTTTTGTGAAAAGTGGCAAAGGACTTTTCAATTCAGAAAAATATGCAGAAAATTTAGGCAAACTTTGGTCCGTGGTTTTTATCCCCACTCCTCGAAATAATGCATTTATTGTTTAAATTTCAAACTTAAATAACTTTTTTGATTTTGAGTTTTGTAAAAAGTGGCAAAGGAAAAATCGTCGTAGAATTTCATGAGAAACACATGGTTTTTTTTATCCGCCATGACTGAAACACCCAGTATATCTCCAGTCCATATCCAAAATAATTTCATTCTTACATTTCAAAAACCTCTCCTTTTCAAATCTCGAAACCATCAAATCATCTCAATAAACTGTTTTCCCGCCAATTATAACTATTAAATTATAACTATTATTATTATAATATATTTAATACAGTATTAGTAAAAAATATAAAATAAATTATTTATTAATATAATAGTCATATTAAATATAACGACTTATTTATTTTTTTTTACTTTATATGAATATAATTATAATAATAAATATTATTCTCCAATAATAAAAAATATCATCTAGATATATATGTAATTATCAAAATTTTATAACACATAATTATATTTTATTATTATCTTTATAATTCATAAGAATAATATAAAAGTAAATACTGAAAGTGAATAATACAAAATTATAATATAAATTGAAAAGTTGATTAAAATAAATCATTTCAATAAAAATTGAAGAATTAATTTTAAAAATTAAAAAGTGAATAATAAATATTTGCTTTATTAATTTATATTAATTTACTATGCATGATGATTTCATTTTATTTTTATTATGAAATTGACTATACTAATAAATTTCTTTAATAAGTTTATGTAAGTTCAATAGTAAGTAATTATTATCATACAGTTGAAATTTTATTCATGATTTTCATATTATTATATAAAAAGCAAATACTCAGAGTGAATAATACAAAATTAAAATATAAATTTTAAAATTAATTAAAATAAATTATTTCAATGGAAATTAAAAAATTAATTATAATAATTCAAAAGTGAATAATGAATATTCGAATCATTCATTGATTTTATTTTAAATTATTAAATTCATTATATTATTAGTTTTTTAAATTTAGTTTTAATAAATTAAATAGTAAGTAATTATTATCATACAATCAATAATAATAATATAATAACAATAATAATTACACATATATGTAATATTAATACAAAATGTATTCATAATTATCATGTTATCATACGAAAAGTAAATACTAAAAGTTTGTAATACAAAATTATGAGATAAATTGAAAAATTATTTAATGTAAATTATTTCAATGAAAGTTAAAAAATTATTAATAAGAATTTAAAATTAAATCATAAATATTTTATTAAATAATATAATTTATTATATAATTCAATTTTTCAAATTTTTTCCATATAAATTCGATTGTAAGTGATAATTATTAGGTATACAATTTGTAATAATAATAATTTTCATATACAAATATATAATTTTTTTTTTTCAAATTCTTCCATAATTTCTATGTTATCATATGATTTTGAATACGTTATCTATATATATAAAAATCAATGCCACTTTCTTCGTGATTCCATAACTCTCTAACCGCTTGACCGATTTCAATGAAATCTTCCATAACATATTCGTCGTAGTCCAAGGATGGTTTATAGCTTTACATGTCCTGTCTGAGCTCCACCCACGCACTCACCCACGCATTATCTGTATATGTCGAACCCTTTAACCAATTTTCCGCAAATCTTTCATAACACATTTGTCTTAGTCCAACGATTGTTTATAGCTATACATTGTCCTGTCTGACAATGAGCTCCACCCACGCGTTATCTGTATATATCGGACCGTTTGTCCAATTTTCCCCAAATCTTTCATAATATTATTATATATACTATGTAAAAATCAATGCCACTTTTTTGTGATTCTATAACTCTTGAACTACTTGACCGAATTCAATAAAATCTTCCATAACATATTCGTCGTAGTCCAAGGATGGTTTATAGCTTTCATGTCCTGTCTGCACTCCACCCACGGACTCACCCACGCATTATCTGTATATGTCGAACCCTTTGACCAATTTTTCATAATTGTTCCAAAACATATTATATAATATATAACACAAAAGATCACAAGATCTTACAGTCACAAAAATCCAAAAATCATGAAATTTCACAAAATACTAAAGTCACAAAATTACGAAAAATTATAAGATCACAAAAAGTCACAAAAACTAAAATTCATAAAAATTCACAAAAATTGAAGTCACAAAATCAACAATCACATCAAGTCACAAAATTGAAAAATTATAAAACTTCACAAAATCTCACTAAATTACATTATATTCTGAGTTCTGTTCTTTAATTACTTATCTTACCTTTGTATATGAAATTCTAAAAATAATATTATATCGTAAAACCGATTAATGAATTTTATTTCGAATATAGAAGAAATCATAAAATTCGATAAAATTCTATTTATTTAGTAAAAGATATTGCTGCACAAAAAACACAATCTTCAAAAACAAAATTAACAATTAATATCAAAAGAGAAATCAATGACATTTAATTTGTAAATTCAGACGAATACGATCTTATT
>JAPYZL010135240.1:0-11617 GCA_030522825.1 Platygaster orseoliae
AATTTCAAACTTGAATAACTTATTTGAACTTTTTGAGTTTTGCAAAAAGTGATAAAGGACTTTTCGACTCGAAATTGAAAAAGGAATTCAGGATTTTTTATTATCGCGGACTTTGGGACACCCTGTATATTTCCAGTATTTCGAGCATTTTTTTGGTACTTATAAAATTGTTGATATTTCTTTGGTGTTTTTATAGATATTGAGTATTTTCGTAGTTTGCTAAATGGATTTATAAAATTCGATGAACTAAATTTCAAATTTCAATCGATTTTTACGACTTTTTATAAACAGTCTGAACTGTTTTAACTAACAGCTAAAGGAAATTTTTTCATAAACGTATTGACTGTTTAATAAAATTGTTCTAAACTACGTTATATTGGTTCTGAGATAATGAGAAAAATTCTTCAACGTGAGAATAAGGAAAGGTGCCTTGCATTATAAAAAGTCAATCTTACTTTAAGATACTACAAAATTAAGGGACGACTTGAAATTCAAACGGTATCTTGAATTCAGTTCATTTTTAAATTTATTTTCAAGCAAACAAGTCTTTCATGAAGAGTTTTGAATCAAGAATGATTTCCTTAAATTATGTTGAATCCTCTTAATTTAGTACTTGCCTACTTTAAATTAATTGTAAACATGCACTGTAAAAAATAATCGCAATTTTTCTATACTCGTGTATGGAAGTTTTCCCACATTGTAAATGGGAATTAAAAAATTTGGAAAATTTCTTATGTAAGTATGTATCTTTTCCCATACTTTTTCGGAACATTGTATACATGAACGAGAAAAGTTATATAAATGTATGGAAATTATAAAACAAAGTTTGGAAAATGTACGATTCATGTGAAGGTTAAAAACTTGCCATAAATAATGTGTAGGAAGTTTTTTTTACAGTGTACTTATAAATTCAGAAAAATACTAGAAAATCTTTCAAATCATACGAAGATTGTAAAAACTACTAAAAGCAGTTTAAATTATTGAAAGAAGTTATGGGAATACTAGAAATTTGGAAAAATACTCGAAAACGGTGAGTAATCTCAATAAATACGAAAATACGAGAAATCTGTAAAACCCTGAAAATTTATACAGATGTAATTTCCCTAGAATATAAAATCATTCAAAATCGATCGAAATTTGAGTTCTATAAACCTATACTTATAAATCCATGAAAATATCAGAAAATCTTTCGAATTATACGAAGATTGTAAAAACTACTAAAAGCAGTATAAATTATTAAAAGAAAATATGAAAATAATAGAAATTAAAAAAAATACTCGAAAACGCTGCAAAATCTCAATAAATACGAAAAAACGACAAATCAGTGAAACCCTCAAAATTTATACAGATGTAATATCCCCAAAATATAAAATCACTGAATATCGATCGAAATTTGAATTCTCCGTCATCAAATTCTAGAAAACTGTAAAAACAATCGCAATTTTTCCATACTCGTGTATGAAACTTTTCCCATGTTGTATGGAAATTATCCCACTCTGTATAGGAATTTCAAAAATATGGAAAATTTTCTATGCGAGTATGTATCTTTTCCCACACTTTTCCAAAAAATTTTATACATGAATGAGAAAAATTCTATAAATGTATGGGAATTGTTAAACAAAGTATTTACAGTGTCACTGTAAAAATTGAACCTTATTTTAAGATGCAACTAAATCAAGGCGCGTCTGGAAATTCGACAATTATCTTAAATTTAGTCCATGTTTAGAATTAATTTCAAGTAAGCAGGTCTTAAATTAAGAAGATTGAATATAATTTGAGGAAATCATTCTTGATTCAATATGAGGAAATACGAGGATAACCATTATATGAAAATTGAATAAATTATATAATAATATTAAAGTAACTAAAACTAACTAAAAATCAATTCAGTTTTTTTAATTCAATAAAACTTGGTAACATTTGATATTTTTAAAAACAAAATTTATTTTTTTTTTAAATTAAAACTAAACTTACTAAAACTGACACTAACTAAAAATGTCAAGTATTACATAATATTTGTAAAATAAAATCATTATATACAATATGAGTAAATCATTCTTGATTCAATGGTTGAAAATAAATTAAAAAATGTACTGAATTCAAGATATCATTTGAGTTTCAAGACGCGCCTTGATTTAGTTGCATCTCAAAATAAGATTGGATTTTCCCAGTGTAGTTTTGGGGTGTAAGTGGAGTTTATCCGGGCGTGGGTTGGCGAGGTTACGCGCCTGGTAGCCCAGAAGCGAGACGGCGCGCGCGACCTGGAGCGAGATGCGCGGCTTGAATCGCGTTCAATCTAGTGGGAGCCGCGCGATAGACAGCGATCGACGCGTTTTCGCACTGTCCTCGCCGTGACTCGGGCGCAGTTTTTCTGGTGCGGGTTTTTCATGCTCCCGAGCCGGAGCAACAGCGGCCAATAAGGAATCTCGGTCCTATCAGCGAAAGGAATCCCAAGAGAAAGAGGAAAAAGCATGGCGAACCAGGAGGCGAACAACGCCGCGGAGGACTCCCTGGGGCCCAGCGATGTCACCACCGCCTTCGCCAAGAAGCTCAAGGGTCGCAAGGGCGCGCTCAAGAAGAAAAATGTCTACGTCGTCAAGAACCATAATTTCATGCCCCGCTTCTTCAAGCAGCCCACCTTCTGCAGCCACTGCAAGGACTTCATTTGGTGAGTTTCACGTTTTATTACGTTTTTAACATTCCAAACGTTTAAAAATGAACGAAAAAATAATAACGAATTGCTCTGTTATTTCTAGTAATGAAATTAATTCATAATTATTGACATTTTACAAGTAATATTTAACCTTCTTCATTATTTTCAATTTTAATCATAGGTGGAAATGAAAAATAAAATTTTTGTTTATTTCATAAACGTTTGCAACTTGAGGCACGCGTTTTATTTCTTTTTGTTTTTTGCTTCTAGAAGGTTTGATAATGAGGACGTGAAAATTCAGAGTCGGTTATAGAATTGACCTGCAAGCGAATTTTGAGGAAAATCATTAGTATTTGAAGAATTAATGTTTTATGGAAAAATATGTGATAGGTATTATTTTAATATTGGATGTATTATAGGTGTAATTAACTGGAGGTTACAAAAACAATTTCGTTGAATTAAAATCATGGTAAATTTTGATGATGAGGGCGTGAAAATTGAGAGTCGTTTATGCAGTTGATCTGCAAGCGAATTTTGAGGAAAATACGTGGTATTTGAAAAATTAGTGTTTTCTGGGAGAATCTATAATGCATATATTATAGGTGTAATAAATAAACTTGAGGTTACTAATGTAAGAAAATTTCGTTGAATTAAAGTCATGGGAAATTTTGAAGGTTGTCAATAGTTTTATAATTTCCTATAAATCTGTAGAATCTTACAAAATATAGGTTAATTTCGTAAATTGTGGAAATGTTACAAAATTACGTTAAAATACCGAAACTGTATTGAGGTCTTGTAATTTTCAAAAAATAAAAAAATGTAAATTCATACAAAAATAATCGATAACTTTATAGAGATTTCAATGAAAATCTACGAGTCTTGAAAACTTTGAAAAATTGAAGGTTTCAAAAATAAATTTAATTCAATGAATATTACGGAAAAATTTGAAGGTTGTCAATAATTTTTATAATTTTTTATAAATCTGTAGAATTTTAAAAAATATAGATAAATTTCGTGAATTGTGGAAATTTTTCAAAATTACGTTTAACAGCAGAAAGTGTTGAGGTCTTTGAATTTTAGAAAAATCAGAAAATTGTTTTTTTGTACAAAGATGATCGATAATTTGAGAGATTTTAACAAAAATCAACAAGTCTTCAAAACTTTGAAAAACTGAAGGTTCCAAAGAAAATTTAATTCAATAAATATGGGAAATTCTGGGGATTGTCAATAATTTTACAATTTCCTTTAAATCTGTAGAATCTTTAAAAATATAGATAAATTTCGAGAATTGTGAAAATTTTCCAAAAACACGTTTAATTGTAGAAATATTATTAAAGTTTTTGAATTTTCTAAAAAACAAAAAATGTTTTTTAGTACAAAAATCATCGATAACTTGAGAGATTTCAATAAAAATCATCAAGTCCTGAAAACTTTGAAAAATTGAAGGTTCCAAAGAATTTTGTAGAATATAAATAGAAGTTATTCCTACATTCTGTAAATTGTGAGAAATTTTTAATCTTGAAAAAAATCTAGAAATGAAATAGAAATACAATAATCTAGGAATTAAAAAAATTTATAAAATCAAGAAATCTAAAACATTTCCAATAATTAAAAATTTTCTCGGTTCTAAAAGATACACTAAGAAAAAACCTAGTAATTTGTACCATAAATATTGGAAAAGTTACTATATTCTAGGAAATCTGCATCTGTCATATATTATTATCAAGTTATGTATTTTTCATTATTACATGCATAATTATTTAAAAGTATGAATATAAAATATACATGAACAAAAGTATTAAGAAATTAAAAAAATTTTCTAAAATATCAAAAAAAATGTTGCAATTTTTTTTTTTTTTTTTTTGTATAAAATTTTGAGACGCACATTTTTGTTATTTACGTCCCGTTATACATTAAAGACGCAAATTACCTATTAAATTAATTTTTTAATTCATTTATTTTTATGAAAATCCTTGTTTTGAAGCTTGAAATTGTACAAAAAACAAAATTACAAAAATTTAGATTTATCCGCATTTGAACAATTTTTTTCCAACACGTTTCTCAAATTTTCTGAAAATTTTGTTTCATAAAACTTATATATTCCATTTTCCAATCTCAAATTCATATTTTTACAATATTTTATACTTTATTGTCGTTTTCATTTTTGGTTGAATGAAAGTTGAATTTCAGTTTATTCCTTTGTACTCCAATTTATTGTGTCCAAAACTAAAATAGATCCATAAGAAAATTTGAAATTCAAAACTTTGAGAATCTATCGTAAAAATACATATGTTTTTAATTTTAAAGCCCTGGACATTGAAATCGATCGCAATATCGAAACTCAGAAAGAGCGTAAAAATTTTAAGACGAATAAACTTGATATTCAATTCCAATAAAAATTCTCGTTCAATGTAAGAATCTCGTAAATGTGAAATGTGATTGCAAAAAGCATAAAGTTCCAACATGTGTAAAAATCGTTAAAACAACAATATTTTATCGCAGATTTACAAAAATTGAAATAATCGAAAAATGCATTTTGCAAAAACATGGAACTGGCATGTAACGGAAAATAATTTTTTTAACGGAAAAAACTGTTACTCGAACAAACAATCTTTACTTTTTTATTTTCCCAGTTCGTTTTCTTTTTACGATTAAACTCTGAGTTTGTAATTATCACGAAATGATTTGGTCGTTAGAAACTCGAGATTATAAATTTGAGAAGTCACATTTTGAGATGTAATAATAATTTCAAGCATGACTTGAGATGATTAATCGACTTTTGGCACTTTACCACATGGCAGAATAATAAGGTGTCCGATTATAACGATCTAAATATAAATTAACTATTCTCCTATTGGAATGCACCAACAATGCAAAGAGTGTCAGCTGCGAAAAATCCTGGAATTTCTCGCGATATAAATTACGACGTTCCGCGTTCTTTTCGTATTACGAGAACGTTTTTCTCGTATTTTTTTCGAATGCTGAATAATCCACGAACGCGTACTTTACGTTCACAGTGTACATTTTCCTTGGCGTGTATACGAAAACTTGAATTTTCGTAAAAGGTCAAACCTTCGCAATTGAGATTGCTGAGTTTTCAAAAGTGTAGAAAAAAATTAGTTTATAATTTATATTTGTTAATTAGATTTGTGAAATGTTGTTGTTTAAAATTATGGGATTTTTGTGGAATTTTGTTGAGTTATTTGAAATTTTAAATGTCACTCAGAAATTACTCGGTTAAGGTAGCACTTCCCTTAGGCGACTTTCTTAGGAATTTCTTGAAATTTCAATATAATGTAAAGAAGTATATCCCTGATGATTTCCTAAAGTTTCAAGCCTTTCTTGTTTTTAGTTCCGGAGATTTTCGATGTCAAAATCAACAACTTTAACACGCAAAGTATAGGGAATCTTTCGGAAAATGTATCTTGAACTCATGTATAAAACAAACCGCTCTTACGACCTCGACGAAAAACTGATATTTCATTTTCGATATAAAAAGACAGTTACTGTAAAAATTTCAAACGATTCTTGTTTTTCGCTTACGAGATATTCGACACCAAAGTTGGAAAGTTTTTGACATTTAGAGATGTATCAAGCTGTATATGATTGTGTGTGTGCGCGATTGAGCGTGCGTGAGTACAGTCCCTCGCAAAATGTCAGTGAAAAACTGGTGAAAAACTTTCTATTCCGACTGTTGGGCAAGTACTACCTTAAGTTAGGTTTTGAGTTTAAATTTGATTTTTGATTTATCAAGTAGTTTACATGTAAAATATTGTTTAGTATTCAAAAATTATAAACTCTGATTTTTTTATATAAACGAAAGTTTGAATTTTCAAAATTCCACCAACAAACGATAAAAATTAAATTTGATTAATCTACAAAGATGCAAATAACAAATTTTAATATTTAGGTATGAGAAAGGGAAAAAAATGAAGTTGAAAAAAAAATTACATTAATACAAGTTAATAATTAAAATAATGGAAATAGTCGAGTAAAATTTATGAAAGATGTATATCACCTCGATTTTGATTTTTTCAAGTAATAAAAAAAATCAGTGTTGAGCTTCTTAATCTTATAGGAGAGTAGAATTATGGGATTTTCATGGGATTTTGTTTATTTGTTTAAAATTTTCAATGTCACCCAGAAATTACTCGATTAAGTTAGGTTTTGTGTTTGAATTTGATTTTCAAGGAATAAAAATACAGATTTAAAAATAAGTATCCTAAAATATTAAGTATTTTACAAATAAAATACTGTTGAGTACTCGAAAATTCCAAATTCTAATTTTTTTTTCATTTGAATTTTCGAAATTCCATTAAAAAACTATTAAAAAAATATTTTATTAATCTTCAAAGATGCAAATAACAAATTTTGATATTTAGATATGAGAAAGGGAAAAAATGAAGTTGAAAAAAAAATTTTAAATAATACGACCTAATTATTAAAGTAATGGAAATAGTTGGGTTAAATCACCTCGATTTTAATTTTTTCAAATTAAAAAAATTCAGCATTTACCTTGTTACTTTAACAAGAAATTATTCATTTAAAAATTATAGGATTAATCACTCAAAAAAACGGAGTAATAATTTTCGAAAAACAAAATTATTTTTCAATCTTGAATATTTTATTGAATTTTTCAAAATCCGAAACGTCAAGCAGAAATTACTTGATGAAACTACGTTAAAATATTTAAATTCAAAGTTTTACTTGTTATTCAACTTTTCCAGCATATTCCAAGTTAAAAAATGTAAATACAATAATTTACCGTTTCGCAACAAAAACAGCTGTTATCAATTTTTTTAAAAATCTTTTCCCACGCATAATGTGCTTCATGAAATTCAAACTCAGCGAAACAAGTGCTTTATCGTGACCTTTTATCGTGAAAATTTCGGGTTATCAAAATCGTTTGCACCCAATAAAAAATTCTACGCATTCCTGAAGCGTCAAAATTCATCATCACGAGATTTTCAAGGTCTCGGGAGAGTTGAAAAAAAAAGAATCCATGAATTATTTCGTAATCTTTGCGGACGTCGTTGACGTTGGTGAGGGAATAAACAATAATTCTTCTTCTTTTTTTTCGCTTGGAAATTGATTCGACGAATAATGAATGCGTTCGGAAGGGAATAAAAAATATGTGCCGGCTTTACGGAGATATAAATTTATTGGCTCGGCGTTTGTAGAGCCCACGCGTGTTCCGGGGGAGATAAGTATAGTTCTTGACCCGGGTTACTGTGAAGCTGCGGGAAATTACGTCCCGAGTCCCGAGGACGTCAGAGTTGTTTGACCGTGCCCGTCAAAAGCTCCCCAACGCAGATCAATACGTCGGAAAAAAAAGAAGGCGACATTTCCCGCGTGGCTCAAGAGTTTTCCCGGGAGAGTCTCGCAATCGAAAGTTTTTCTAGTTAGAAGATTTTTTAAATTTAAATTATTCTTTTGATATTTGAGAAGGCTTGGTGTCGATTGTGCACAAGTTTGTGGTACACATTTTATTGTGCATACATTTATTGTTCACATTTTATTGTGCACACATTTATTGTGCACAAGTTTATGGTGCACATTGTATTGTGCACTAAAAAACATTGAACAAAAATGAATGTGCACCATAAACTTGTGCACAATCGACACCAAGCCTTTGAGAAAATGCTGGGAAACAACGAAGAAGTGGGGATATAAATGAAAAAATAAGCTTTCGAAGCTTGGAAAGCCCGATAGATAGGTTATCAAACAACTTTGCCCGCTTCTCATGGAAATCCAAACTCACAAAATCGCAATCGTGTCGGGATCAACAAAATTCATTCGCAGCGTAATGTTCCCTCGAGTTTATTCCATAAGCGCAAAAATAAATGGGAATGAAAGCTCTTTGAAACGAAGCGAAAGCTCGAGCTTTATTTCCAAGTTGCCAGCGACCTTTGCGGAAGCCGTACAACGCGAGCTGGTGCGGAATCCTCATCCGAGTTTCCCCGATGATTGCGCCTCCTTTAGAACCTCATTTTCGCTCAAACAACGGCTCGCGTTTATTATTACGAAACTGAAAAGCCTCGACCCTCGCCAAGTATGTTGTTTTATTCAACGCCGCGTGGAAAAGGCCACTTTTCCACACGTTCAGGTCATGCAAAACTGGCATTTACACATGTTTTTAACTCATTTGATACTCGTTAAAAAAAACTTTTCGACACTAGTGAAGAAATATACCATCAGTCCTCCTGTTTTCGGAAAATGCAAAAACTGCGGGAATATTCATGCAGCGGTGAATTGATAGAAGATTATCGCGGATCCAGGGACGTTCAAGTTTTAATAATTATGCGTGTGGCGCTGAGAAAGAGCATTATCTCGGAAAGGTTATTAACGAGATAAACGCTATCGACGCCCGACTTTCCAACCCACTTTCGGAGCATGCATTTTTCAAGAGAGCAACATTTTCCTCCCCGCCGGGCTTTTACTGCAAATTAAATGAAAGAGGGCTCGAGCACAATTTCAGGCTGCGGCCGTGGGTGCGAGCGAGATGAGTAGAACGCGAACCGCGCCAGAGCGAGCAAGACGCGAAAGTCAAGTCAGATGTGATAATTCGGTTTCACCTCTCGCTCACAATTCGTCAATATTTTACGACCGAGGTTTCTTCGTGTTCCAACGAAATTTCAACATTTATTATTCACGTATTTGCCAGATTCAATAATTGGAGTGCATTACACAAGTTAAAAGTTCACCTTTACAGAATTCACATGAAAGTTATGGACAAAATTTAACGAGGAAAAACGCTGATTTTTTGCATAGTGAATCTTTGACTTCCTGTCATCATGATTGAGCAATGACAATCGTGATACAGCGAAAAACCCGCCAAGTGCGAATTTTATTTCAACTATACTCGCTTAACCGGGAAGCATTCTTCATGACAATTCGGTTTTTCTAAAATAGGGTACCTTGGAAAATGCTGATTTTTTGCATAGTCAATCTTTGATTTACTTTTATGATAATTGAGCTACAAAAATCGCGACAGAGCAAGAACGTCGCTAGATGCGAATTTTATTTCAAATACTAGCTTCAACCGGGAACGTTCTTCAAGAAAATTCGGTTTTATCAAATGTGCGGACCTTGGATTTCGCAGATTCTTCGCCTAGTCAATCTATGACTTACTTTCATTATAATCCAGCAATAAAAATCGAGGTGGATGAAGAAACTCGCGTAATGAGAATTTTTATTTTAAATACTAGCTTGTTCATTATATTGGAGGGAACATTCTTCATGAAAAACCGGTTTTTGAAAATCCGGGACTCGGGAAAACTTTTATTTTCCTGCTGATTTTCTATTGTTTCAATAGGCAGTGATATTACTGATTCATCGTTAGTTTAACCATTGCTTAGATATAACATTATTCTTCCTCTTTTCTTTAATGCTCGTTCATTCGTGCTTGTTAAATACACTATTTAACATGATATTTTCTCATGAAAAACCTTGAGTCGACTTTGACAATGACGTGAAATAAATCTTCCATTTGGCACTTTTTTGTTGGTTTTTGATGGACGTTGGGGCCGTGGCGTGGGTGGTTTTACATATTTTTCGTTGTTGTTGAATATTGCAACTATGGTTATAGATGTTTTCCATTTGCTTATTCTGTAAGTTCTGTAAGTTGAAGACTGACTATGAGATTTGAAATATAATCCACAATGGCCAATGTGCACTGAAAAAAAGGAATGATAGTAGTAACCAAGTTAGTGGTTACGGGAATGAATCCGCATGATTGATATAGGCTCAATCACGCATTTTGTTTGTGACAATTATACAGCCTTTATTGTACGTTTTGATTGGTGCTATCTTGCAACTTGTTTGTCGGCACCAAGTTAAAATTATTCAAACTCACTTACCTTCTATCCACAAAGATGTTGCTTGCTTAGCAGAATCAACGTTTTGATTGTCAGTAAATTTTCACCTGATAACAACGAACAAGAGCTTTTTTCAGTAAAATATTCTTTTATGAAAAAAAATATTCCAACAAAAATTTTTTGATTGAAGATATGTATATACTTCCTGCAGTTGAATAATCTATATCATTAAAAAATGCGAGCCTGTTACAATAGTAAATTGACCTAACCAGGAGTTGAACCTATAGCCTTTCTGTTACTAAACCTACCTACCTAACCATTACTCTATTGAACTAGTATATCTTTGATGATAAAGAAAAGGCCAAGTTTGAGAAGAGCTTCGTACAGTTGCATATATTTAGACAAAGAATACACCAACAAGGGCTTGAAAAATTCATGTTTTTTGTTAGAAAAATCTTCAGAAATCCAAAAAGGTTTTAATTGGAAACCTGTAATCAATACAAAATTAGTGAGCAAACCTATGAGCAGTTCCTTATATTATTTGTAGATATAAAAAAAAAAAAAAAAACAAAGGAGGGACGGGGGACACAGCCTGACGAAAAGTTGACAAGAATACATATATAGGGAACGAGAAAAAAAGTACTCGTACGCGAGATTTGAAAAATGTAGCATGGTTGTAGAAACCAACTTAGCTTGTTTGAAGCAATAATGGTGAAAACTCATAGGAACATTTCACATGATTGTGATAACGTTATACCAGCAATCATGTACCCCATTCTGACAATAATGCGGAAACTAAAACTTCTAAAAAAGTAATCATAATACGAATGACAAAGTATCCATCATAATGATAAACATCCACTTGATAATGAGAATAACTCATGCGTCAATCAAGTCGGTTTGATTGCCCTTAACACATAATTTTTCTCAGTGTGTAATTTATTTTTCATAACTTTTTTGTATATTTAACCTTCATTACTATTCACCATGGTCATTTACAAAATTTTTTGTTTACGAATAGGCTCAGCATTTCTATTGGTTTTTTTTAGTTTGGCGAAAATAGATATTTATGCTACAAGGGAGAAAGAGGATGATTTCAACGAGTGCGAAGTTGGGCACGAGCGGTAGCGAGTGCCCAAACGCACGA
>JAPYZL010135269.1:0-13163 GCA_030522825.1 Platygaster orseoliae
GAACTAAAAGTGAAATGGTGGGAAAAAAGATGAAGTGATTACATTTATGAATGTATACGATTTGAAATCGATTTTCAACTATTGTTTTCGACCTTTTTTCTTTTTCACGACCCTCATTTTTGTTATTTATATCAGAATAGATCATATAGAGCATACAAAGACATAAGTATGTGAGTATAAGATCAATAATATGGTTTCTTTGAAGAAAAAAAACCGAAGAACTCGAATTTTAGCAATTTTTTTCATTTTTGGCTATTCTCATCCATTTTATTACTGTTCTGCGACGCTTTGATTTTAGAATATGAACTGACTAGTATTGAGTTCTAACGATAATATTGGATAATGTTAAAAGCAAAACAATGTCAAAAAATTGAGTTTTTATAGAGACAATATAAGGTTTAAGCGATTTTTAGCCCTAAAACCGAATATGCAATTTACCAAAAATTTTTCTATGCCATGGGGAAAAAGTAAATGAGCAGTTTTACTATCGAAGGGGTCCCCAACATAATGCCTTAAACGACTATGCCCTAAGTGTGCATCCGAAAATCATCAATGATTATTTATTACTTTAACAACGGAAACCAACGCTTATTTTTAAACATTCAATCAGTTATGAATCACTCCAAAAAAAGTCTCAATTTGTGCGTACATTTGTTAGAAAGAGGTTTCAAAATATAATTATGAAAATGTTGCAATAAAAGAATGAAAAATTTAAAAACTAGAAAAACGAGCTCTTGCAAGCGACCAAAATTCAAAGAAATATACGAGGTAAAAAGTTTTATGAAGAAGCAAAAACGTTTCGAAATTAGGAATCATACTTGCAAAAAAGTTGAAATTCAAGTTTATTCATTTATAGAAGTATTACACGATTTATGGATTGAACATTTTTTTCATGAACAGATTCGATAACTTAAAATTCTTATCCGTAAATCAAGAAATTTTAACGTTCGAACTGATAAGTTAAGTAATAAATAATCAGTATTGATGAATGATAAATTTCAGAATTCGAAATGATGAATTGAAAATCTAGAACAGAAAAGATTATAATTTATAAAATTCGGAAATGAAAGCTACATTGACAAATTTTAACATTAGAACTTTGATGAAAAAAGGAATTTTGCGAAAATAATTGTTTGAATTCACTTTTGTCCAAGTATTAAAAATTTGTTATTGGATGAAATTTAAATAAAATTCACAAATGTGCATATTTTCAAGTTATTAAAGAATTTATTCATTTAAATCATCGCAACCGGGAAAACGAAAAATTGAAAACTTCAAGAAATCATTTTTATTTAAAAATTTCAAAAATAAACAATCAAATAAATTAAATACTTCGTATAATTATTGAAAAATGACCAAAATCAAAATTTTGTCAATATTAAAAAATAATGTAAAAATCTACATTAGAAAAAGTTCACTTTACTTTTTAAAATTTTCGAAATTAACTCAATCTTAAATGTATTTTTTATTGCAACATTTTAAAATCATGAAGAACCTCAAAAAACTACGTCTAAAAATTTCTCAATCTTTGAAAATTCATCGTTCGAAACACTAAAACACAAAAAAATTGGGAATCCACGTTTTTTTCCAACCATAAAAAACGACAAAACACTTCTCGATATTTTTCCATTTTTGAAAATTTGTTGCTCAGCTTATTCAAAACTCAAATACAACCAATTTCACGATCAAATGATAGAACAAACTTTGAACTTCGACCTAAGTAACTTCATCAATAAACTTGAATCATCATTTTATTTTGCTTGAAGAGCCAGAATCTTAAACTGAATATTATATTATGCATCTAGGGGCTAAAAGCAGTCTTTTTTTACTTGCGAGAATAATGTTAAAAACGAGTATTTAAACAATATTCAAAAAAAAAAGACTGCTTAGCCCCGTGTTGCACACGCTATTTTTTTTCTACAAATTTTTTTACCTTAGGGAAAAAAAGACCATTTCAGACCCTAGGGCTAAAAAGACCACTTTTAGACCCACTCTCCGAGAACAAATAAACCCCAAAAACATGCATGTAGGGAAAAAATTCTTTTCATGCTTCAGGTGGTGAAAATCACGATTTTAGAGCCTTCAGCATGAAAAATTATGCTCAGACAATTGCACAGCTCGACTTCGCCTCGTCTTAAAAACCTCATCTTCGCCAAAATCGACTTCTTGCTCACACCCACAAAAACAGCTATTAAAATTCTCATTTTCAACAACAAATATACTAAAAACCGATTCCCAAACCTGGCTATAGCACAAAATCACAATAAAAGCCTCCAAAATTTTCCACGTCAAAATAAAATTTCACTTTTCAATTACAAAAAAAAAAGTAGAAACATTTTCCTCGATTCTCTAAGTGATGAAAAAAATTAATACACTTTTGCAGAACGTTTTATGGACAGTCCGGAAAATCCTCACGATTTTCCTCGGGTACGGTAACTTGGTCTCGCACATTTCGCTCACTTTTGAATGTAAAGATGTTATTTCCGCGAAACGTTAAAAATAGGTGAAACTCGCGGAAAAGCAAGGGCGGAAATGCTTTCGTTAAGCAGGAAAAACGAGCGCAACGATGCACGTTCTCGCACCTCGGTGACTCGAGAACAACTGACTTGAATCAAATGACTAACTGACGATATTCCTCGCGTGCAAAATATAGACTGCGCTCGTTTTCGTCGTCCGCGAGTGAGCGAGTTAGGTTCCGGGCTTGAAACAAAGTATGGTATTAGTTTGAGGGAGATTCACGTTGCTCGCGATCGGGTACACCGAGGAAATTACTAGTTACAGTTACTTTTTGCTGTAAAATGAATTCTTTTTAGAAGGGCAACTGCAGACGTAGTAATGATGAAGAGAACTGTAAAAGGAAATTTTTCTGTAACTGTAACAATAAAAATTGCGAATGTTACAGAAGTTCCAGTTAAATTAAATTTGTATAACTGTAAAAATGACGAAATACGTAAGTAGGAAATAAAAATTCAGGCAATAATTAAGGAACTTTTATAAAAACTAAGGAAATTGATAGTTACAGTAATTTTTTGTTGTAAAATGAATTTTGTTTTGGAGGGTAACGGAAAAATGATCGATAACGAAGAAAACTGTAGAAGGAAATTTTTCTGTAAATGTAACAGTAAAAATTTCGAATGTTACAGAAGTTACAGTTAAATTAAATATGTGTGACTGTAAAAATGACTAAATAAGTAAGTAGGACAGAAAAATTCAGGCAATTAAGTAACTTTTAAAAACACGAAGAAAATTACTATATAGTTACAGTTACTTTTTGCTGAACATTGAATTCTTTTTAGGAGGGTTACTGCAAAATTAGTAATGACGAAAAGAACTGTAAAAGGGAATTTTCCTGTAACTGAAACAGTAAAAATTTCGAATGTACAAAAGTTACAGTTAAATTTGTATTAATGTAGAAATAACTAAATACGTAAGTAAAAAAGAAAAATTTAGGCAATAAAGTAACTTTTATAAACATCAAGAAAATTACTAGTTACAGTTACTTTTTGCTGTAAAATGAATTATTTTTAGGAGGCCAACGGCAGAAGTAGTAATAATGAAAAAAACTGTAAAAGAAATTTTTCTGTAAGTCTAACAGTAAAAATTTTTAATGTTACAGAAGTTACAGCTAAATTTAATATGTTATTTGGCTGTGACTGTAAAATTAGCTGTGACTGTAAAAGTGACTGAATATGTAAGTAGGAAAGAAAAATTCCGGCAGTTAAGTTTCTTTTTTAAACACCAAAAAAATTGCGAGATACAGTTACTTTTTGCTGTAAAATGAATTCTTTTTATAAGGATCACTGCAAAAGTAATAATGATTCAAAAGTAAATTTTCCTGAAACTGAAACAGTAAAAGTTTCAGCGACTTTTCATTGATACTAAAATCACAATTTAATTAAACATGACTGTAGCTAGCGGTGTGACTGTATTAGTTACTAAATATGTAAGTAAGAACAAAAATACAGGCAATCAAATTGCTTTCATAAATACCAAGAAAATTGTGAGTTACAGTTACACTCAATTTTTGCTGTAAAATGAATTCATTCTATCCGGTCAACTGCAAAAGTAGTAATGATGAAGAGAATAGTACAAGGAAATTTTTCGGTAACTGTAACGTTGAAAATTTCGAATGTTGTAAAAGTTACAGTTACATTGAATAGATATGAATGTACAAATGTCTGACTACTGGAGTAAAAAAATAAAACTCAGGCGATAAAGTTACTTCTGTAAACACCAAAAAAATAACAGTTACACTTACTATTTGCTGTAAAATGAATTCTTTTTAGGAAAGTATCTGCGAAATTAATAATAACGATGATCACTGTAAAATGAAATTTTCCTGTAACTGAAACAGTAAGTATTTAGAATGTTACAGAAATTACAGTTAAATTTGCATGACTGTAAAAATGACTGAATACATAAGTAGAAGAGAAAAATTCAGGCAATTAAGTAACTTTTAGAAACACCAAGAAAATTACAAGTTTCAGTTACTTTTTGCTGTAAAATGAATTCTCTTTAGGGGGGCAACTGCAGAAGTAGTAATAATGAAGAGCAAAAGGAAAATTTTCTGTAACTGTAACAGTGAAAATTTCGAATGTTACAGAAGTTACAGTAACATTAAATTTGTGTGACTGTAAAAATGACTGAATACGTAAATAGGAAAGACAAATTCAGTCAATTAAGTAACTTTTCTAAACACCAAGAAAATTACTAGTTACAGTTACTTTTTGTTGTAAAATTAATTCTCTTTTGGAGGGAAACTGCAGAAGTAGTAATGATGAAGAGGACTGTAAATGGAAATTTTTCTGTAACTGTAACAGTAAAAGTTGCGAATTTCAAAGTAGTTATAGTAAAATTAAATTTGTGTGGCTGTAAAAATGACTGAATACGTAAATAGGAAAGAAAATTTTAGGCAATTAAGTAACTTTTATAAACACCGAGGAAATCACTAGTTAAAGTTACTTTTTGCTGTAAAATTAATTCTTTTCAGGAGGGCAACTGTCGAAGTAGTAATGATGAAGAGCACCGTAAAAGAAAATTTTTCTGTAATTGTTACAGTAATAATTTCGAATGTTACAGTAATTACAGTTGAAATAAATATGTATGACTGTAAAAATGACTGTATACGTAAGTAGGAAAAAAAAGTTCAAGCAATAATAATTAAGTAACTTTTATAAACACCAAAAAAATTGATAGTTACAGTTACTTTTTGCTATAAAATGAATTATTTTAAGTAAGGCAACTGCAGAAATAGTAATGATAAATAACACTGTAAAAGAAAATTTTTCTGTAACTTTAACAGTAAAAAATTCCAGTGTTACAGAATTTACAGTTGAATTAAATATGTATGACTATAAAAATGACTGTATCCGTAAGTAGGAAAGAGAAATTCAGGCGATTAAGTGACTTTTATAATCATCGAGAAAATTACTAGTTACAGTTACTTTTTACTGTAAAATGAAATATTTGTAAGAGGGTAACTGCAAAATTTATAATAATAATGAGAACTGTAAAAGGAAATTTTTCTGTAACTGTAACAGTAAGAATTTCGAACGTTACAGAAGTTTCAGTTAAATTTGTATGACTGTAAAAATAACTGAATTCTTAAGTAGGAAAGAAAAATTCAGGCAATTGAGTAACTTTTAAAAACACCAAGAAATTTAGAAGTTACAGTTACAGTTATTTTTTGCTGTAAAATTAATTCTATTTAGAAGGACAACTGCAGAAATAGTAATGATAAAGAGCAAAAGGAAATTTTTCTGTAACTGTAACAGTAAAAATTTCCAATTTTACAGAAGTTACAGTTAAATTAAATATGTATGACTATAAAAATGACTTAATACGTAAGTAGGAAATAAAAATTCAGGCAATTAAGTAACTTTTAAAAACACCAAGAACATTACTGGTTACAGTTACTTTTTTCTGTAAAATTAATTCTTTTCCGGAAGGCAATTATAGAAGTAGTAATGATGAAGAGCACCGTAAAAGAAAATTTTTCTGTAATTGTTACAGTAATAATTTCAAATGTTACAGTAATTACAGTTTAATTAAATATGTGTGACTGTAAAAATGACTGAATACGTAAGTAGGAAAGGAAAATTCAGGCAATTAAGTAACTTTTTTAAAAACCAAAAAAATTGCGAGTTACAGTTACTTCTTGATGTAAAATGATTTTTTTTATGATGGTCACAGCAAAAGTAATAATGATGTCAAAAGTGATTTTCCTGAAACTGAAACATTAAAAGTTTCAGTGACTCTTTATTGTTACAGAAACCAAAGTTTAATAATATGACTGTAGCCGGAAATGTGACTGTATAAATTACTAAATAAATAAGTAAGAAAAGAAAATTCAGAAAATTAAAGTTACTTTTGTAAACAACAACAAAATTGCGAGTTACAGTTACAGTTACTTTTTACTGTAAAATGAATTCTTTTTAGGGAGGAAAACTGCAAAAGTAGTAATGATGAAAAGAACTGTAAAAGGAAATTTTTCTGTAACGTGAACAGTAAAAATTTTAAATGTTACAGAAGTTATAGTTAAATTCAATATGTATAAACGTAACCAGAGCTATGAATGTAAAAATGATTAATACGTTTGTAGAAAAGAAAAAATCAGACAATTAAGTTACTTTCATAAACACCAAGAATATTACGAGTTACAGTTACGATTACTTTTTGTTGCAAAGAAAATAATAAATTTTCAGAAACGTAACTGAATAGTAAAACATTCGAGTGATTTTTTTGTTGTTACAAAAGTTCTGGTTATAATTATTAGAAATTGCTGTCGGAAATCTGACTAAGAAAAAATGACACCTAGAAAGCTTATGTAACTGTTACACATATAACTTGTTTTTTTGAAAATTAGTCGATTGTAATTTTGAAGAACTTTTTTTTCCAATACATAAAAATTTTTGCAAACATATCCAGGAATTTTTATATTCATTTTTACAATTTCATTGTAACGATTACTTTGCCCAATTGACTTATCATTCTAATTTTATAGGTCACTGTATAATTATATTACAAAAATCAAAATAGAGATGTCAATTTTTTAATTTTCATAGAATTTTACGAGTTCGATAAAAACATTTTTCAACTCTAGAAGTATTTATAGTTCTCTAGTTTTTCTGCACACGTTCAAGGCTCTGCGTCTCGAAACGACATTTTGTCGTAAAATTTAAAACGTTAATTTCCGAATTTTTAAAATATATTATAGCTATTGAACTCGTGCTGAAAAATTCCAAAAAAAAACCAATGTTTAAAATTTTCCTATTTCTGAAACGATTATAAATTACTATTATTATAGAAAAATTTATCTGCACAAAATCACGAATTCAAAATTTTCATATCCCGAATGCAAACCTAGTATAAAATTCATAAAATAATGTACAGAAAAAGTTCATTTTAAAAATGCATTATTAAAAACTCGAAAAATCATGACATGTCATCAAGTATATGTATCTTTACTCTACATAATTCACAACGTTGCATACTGTACTTCAAAAAAATTCGGAAAAAAAACAATTAGCAATCAAAACATTTCTTACTGATGAATTTCATAAAATTCAACTGATGAAACATGAAATCATGCATAATGCTATTTGCGATGATTCCCGAGGACGATAAAAAATATTGATAAAACATGCGCTTATCGAGACTGCAATGTTACGAACATGAATAGTAAAAAATTGTCAAGATACATCACAAGCAAAAACACGACTTTCGTGCGATGAATAATGATGTTTTTCGTCACATTGTTCAAAGTGCACATTATGTTATCAAATCCCAGAATCTGAGGAAGATATTTTTATCGAATTTTTTTCGCATTGTTTAAACATTCGATTTGGATTTTAACTTGAATTTTCACCGTAAAAAATTTAGCTGTCATTTATTATCATCACTCGTGAATTTATAAAAAAAAATTTATATCAAATTTACAACATCACTGACTTTTAAAAAAAATTATATACTAAACTATGCTTCAAATTTTAATTCCGAATTTTTTTTTATTTTATTATATTATAACAAAATGTATTTAGTAAAATACATCTAAATGATAAATTTGGAATGAAAAAAAATTTATTTTATTTTTCTGAAATTTATTTAATATTTAATTTGATAATATAAAAATTTAACAATTCCATAAAGTACATTATATTTGTGTGGATACCCACAATTTTAAAAAAATTATTAAAAAAACATAATAATAAATACGAAAAATTCGGAAAAATTTGACTTGCAGATTTTTTTAACTCGAATGCACTCCTGATTAAAAAAAAAAATTTGACAAATAAGTAATTTTAGAAAATCCCACTAAACGTCAAATGACTTTGAAAACTGAAAAAGTTTAAATGAATTTTGAATTTAATACTGAAAATCTTATATAGAAAAAGCAATACGGAAGGAAACAAAAAAAGTGTCTCTGAAAAATCCATTAGCATTACATTGCACTTATAAATATCACTTTTATGACCAAAGGAAGCGATCGTAAATGTTCGTCAAGAACGTTCAAGTTTTTTGATCATTCGATTTAAAATGCGAAAACAACGGCAAGAACTTATGTGAATGCCAAAGCCGTAATTGCCTTGACTAATTAAAATTTTATTAGCCGAGAAAAAATTTGATTCTCCGCGTGGAAAAAAGTCTTTTGTTTTAGAAATTCCAGATCATCGTAAAAATCATCGAAGTTTTTTTAAAAAACTTTATCTTCGACTTCTTTTAGCAGTAATTTAATCATTGTTGATGTAGCTTGTAAAATAATCATTTAAATGATCCAGTCTTACTTTTTATTTTATTCTGATTTCTATTTTGACATTACAATTCACAAAGTGGGTATAGGAAGATGATAAATTGAATTTTTGATTTTTAAGAAGTTAAGGAAAAAGATATGAATAATGAGATTTTTAATGATAATGAAATTATTTCAATGAAGTTATGTAACGAAATTTGTATCTTATCATGCAGATATATGAACCAGTGATTACCCACTCACGGATTGATAAGAGTGAAAAAGGTTTCATCCAAAATAAATTGTTATTTTAAACAGCAAAATCATGGTTTTGCAACTTAGCCAAGTAGTTTTCTGTGATATCAACAGTAAATGAATTTTCCATCGTTGTAAATTGCAAATGGTAAAATAGAAATCATTAAGCATCAGATGAATCTTTGGTGCTCAATTTTTCTGGTTTATCGAAGATTTTGAAACAGTTTTTTCATGATAATTTAACGAAAACCTAATGAAATGTAACAATATACTTTATATAATAATTATTACTTATATTTAGATAGAATCTAAAATATTCATGAACATTTTCTTGAATATGTACTAGAAATTGTTTGAGTTTTTTAAAAATATACATATTTTTTACAATTTTTTTTAATCCTTGAAAATTAATGAAATTACAAACATAAGGAAATATAACAAACTCATTAAATTATTCTACAAAATTGTTCAAGTAATTATGAAGGTATTCAGTAACTTGGAAAATGTTTCAAGTTTTGCGTATTAAAAAAAAAAATGAAAAAAAATCATCATGCATTTTTTAAAAATATATAGTAAAACTCCTTCCCTTGCTTGACTAATATTTACTGTTTATTTACTCTATTAACTATTTTTATTTAGTCATTGCAATTTGTATTCGATTCGAAAAGGAAGTAGCAGTAATTAGTGGAGCGTAATCGATACCTCATTTATATGTGCACCAAGATTTTGTCCTTGTTCAAGGAGGCGAAGGATATTTATCAGTGGCGTAGGCAGAAAAAATGATATGGAAGGGATTTTTTAAAAAAATCTGTCTGGATATCATTTTCTTGAAAACGTATAGAAATATTGAAAGTTTTTAGAAAAACTCTATTCCTATAGCATCGAATTTCAGATATTGAAATTTAAAATAACAGAGTAATTTAATAAATAATACTTAAGTAATTAATTAAATAGTATAGTAAATAAAATTAGTAAATAAAATAATACCTAATAAAATTGTAATTCATTAAATTACAAGTTAATAAATAATAGTTCAAGTTGTACTAATAATCAGAAAATATAAAAAATACTCTAAATATTAGAAAAAAACAAAATTCTAACGTCAGTGACTTGAAAATCACAAAAAGCGAATTCCATTATATTGAATATGTATACTGTATATAAAAAACGTTCGATTGTAAACTACAACATTTATATAAATTCGAAAGTTCGAAATTCGTAAAATTGAAAGATCTGCGATTACTGAAACCAGATCATTAAAGATTAAAAATCATAAAATACGAAAAGAAATATATTTTTCAGGTATGTATTGCAAGATTTTCTGAAATTTTTATATTTCATGTTTTTCATACAATTTCGTCGTATTTTTTGGTATTTTCATTGATTTCTTGAAATTATATGATTCACTTAAAAAACATCTAGAATTCGATGCTAAAGTACTGAAATTCACAACGATTTTCAGTTTAAGGTATTTTTTTGAATTTCTTATTTATTTGCTGATTGTTAAATAGATTTTTAGAATTCGATGCTGTAGAATGCTATTTTTAATAGATTTCCAGTATTTTTAAATATATGTCTGGGAAAATCAGATTCATGTAGACTTTGGATATTTTATATATTTTTTCATATTTTCGTACTTGAAAAATTTTTATAAGATTTTGTAGCGTTTTATAGTATTCTTATAGATTTATAGTATCTCTATAGATTTTTATATGCATTTCTTTGGAAATCGATGGTTTAGAACTTAAAATTATATAGCTAATACGTATTTTTTTAGATTTTTGAGAAAACAGTTTCTTACAGAATTCTCATACTTTTAGTATTTCTTCAGTTTGTTTATAATTCGAAACAACTTTTTGAGTTTTTACGAATTTATGACTAAATCTAGAACTTTATGTTTCAGAGCTCAAAATTTCTTGGATTTTCAACATTTTCGTTAATTGTGTTTTTTTTTCATAATTCACTAGGTTCAAACAACTACTCAAAAAATTTTTTCTACCTTATCCTGACAACAAACAAGACATTTATAAATATGTAACTTTCCTGAAGCCAGGATTGCTGTTATTTTTGAGTTAGCGAAATTAAGAATCCTGAGTTCTATTTAAATTTTGGGAACTAACAAAAAACCATTTGTTACGACTTCTAGATTTCAGTATGTATATTTTCGATTGTTTCAACCTATTTTAATTATTTTCGATTCTTATTTTCAATAATCAATTAATTTTTAAAAATCATTGTTATTAACAATAAGTCAAAGCATTATTTTGTTATTGTTTGTATTTTCATTAACATTAAAGTTCTTTTTTCATTGTGAGTTTAAAATTAATTAACGTTTGAGTAACGGTTTTGAGCTTTTGTAGTATTTTTATAGATTTGTAAATTATTTATAGATTGCTATAGCAATCTTCATATATGTAGATTTACAGAATTTGATGCTCTAGAATGCGAATTTCAATAGATTTAAAGTATTTTCAAAGATGTATAGGAAAAGCATATCCACGTAGATTTTGAATATCTTATAAATTTCTTACATTTCCGTACTTGTATTACTGTTCATGAAATTTTGTAGCATTTTATCGTATTTTTATAGTCTAATATCTCTAAAAACTTTTTTGACGTTTTTTTACTGTTCGATGGTCTAGGATTTTGAAATTTATAGATTGTACGTAATTTTTTATATTTTTCAAAAAACATTTTTTTACAGAATTCCAATACTTTTAGTATTTCTTTAGTTTGTTTAAAATTCGAAATACTTTTTCGTATTTTTATAAGTTTATGTTTAAATCTAGAATTTGATGCTCCACAGTTCAAAGTTTCTGAGATATTCAACATTTTCGTAAAGTCTGTTTTTTTTTACTATTCACTGTATCAAAACGATTGCAAAATTCCTTTTTTCTACGTTATATTAGTCAAATATCATAATTTTGATTCTTTCGAAGCCAGCATTACTTGTTATTTTTGAGTTAGTTAATTTATGAATCCTGAGATCCATTCAGATTTAAGAAATAACATAAAACCAATTTGTACGTCCTCTAGATTTTAGGATGTAAATTTTTTGTTATTTCCCTCTATTTTGATTTTTTTTATATTTATATTTTTATCGGTTACTTAGTTTTTAATAAGGGCATTATTTTGTTTTTATTTGTATTTTCATCGATTTTTGAGTTTATTTTATTATTATTTTTTTTTTTACATGAAATAATAATTCTTTCTACCCTAATTTCAGGAGGGGTTTGAATCCCTGACCTCCCCCCCCCCCACTCTGCATTTGCGCCTGATATTGTTAACACAACTACACAATCTGTACTAACTTGCCTCACATGTGAAAAACCATCACCAACTTTTTACTTCCAACAAAGATAGTTGAATTCGAGTGAATTCTCTTATAAATTAACGCCATTAGCGAGCATTCTGTAGACTTAGTCATTATTTCTATTTATTAATTTTTTTTCACCAAATTCGCAACCATATAATAAATAAACAATTACATTTGAACTTTCTGCTTCAAAAATGTCTCAAATCATAATTGAATTTCGGGAGCTGAATTCGCGGAAACTACCTAACAGTAAGAATATGTTTCAAGTGTTAAAAGAGCTAATCTAATAATGAGAATCAATCAATTTTTCAAACAACCAGCATCTCACCAAAAAAATATAAAGAACGTCCTCAGAACAATAAAAATCTGCAAATAACATCTTCAAAAAACTACACCTTGTATTATTTCGTAAATTAATTATGCACCCAATCCACGCAGTCGAAGATAACAAACTTTTTTTGTCTCTCTTTTGCAAGGCAACGCGTGCTTTGTTTTGGAACACGCCGTTTTAAAGGTTATTCCTTCGAATTCACCTTAACCCGAAACCTCGTTAAAAATGGCACTGTTAGTGAAAAGTACACTGAGGAAAAAATCTAGTAATTTGTATTATAAATATTGGAAAAATTACTATATTTTAGGAAAATCTACAATGTTGTTTAAATTTTTCATATATTATAGTACATTTTTAGCTATAAGTATATTTATTTTTACCATACACTGTAGTAAAACGTCAAATATCGCAATCATAAGTTAACCCATTACTGCTCAAAAATTCGAAAATTTTTGCTCAACTTTCCCAATATAATTATGGTAGTTAAACATGTCACATATGTTTGAAACTTCACATACTTATGTTTTCAAGAC
>JAPYZL010135281.1:0-20615 GCA_030522825.1 Platygaster orseoliae
TATTCAGACACTGAAAGCGATATCTTTCTGAAGCATATTATCGCGGGAATATTGAATGGTTTTTTGTCCGGATTTTGGTGGCGCACCCTGTATACTATTTAAGAGGAATCGACATATTTGATATGAATTTTTTTTGTGATTTGGAGTTTATCATGACACGTGTTAATAGTGAGTTTTTTAATTTTTTGATTTTATTTGATTCATTTGTTGTTTTCGTTGTTTCCGTATTTGTTCTTGGTTTGGATTGATTTATATTGGTTTTTGATTTTCAGAAAATTTGGGAATTATCTATAGTCTATAATATAATAATTGATTTTTATGGAGATATGAAATGTTAAAATTTTGTTTTCTCACTCACATAATTGTAAGTAAATTATTTGTGTTTTTTTGTTTGCATTGGCTTTTTTGTTACAAATTGGTTATATTTTTGACAGAGATTTTGAAAACGGTGCAATATTTACCACCGAAAGCTAAATTGTTAAATAAAGGAATATGAACAGTGGCTCGGAATCATCGTATTTATCATCTTGAAATTTCTTCACTAAGCAATATCATTCTATGAAATTTTTTTTGTAAGAATTTTATAAGGTCGACTTTATAAAAAACGGATTTCTTATAAGAAATTTCTGATTCTTCTGAGAATTTTGCCTTTTTTTAAAAAACCAAATTACTGAAGATGCAACTCAGATTTTTCATTGATTGTTGCAACTATTTTCTTGATTTATATGAAGGACAAGCTACAATTTCAATTTGCACAAAAAATTATGCACAATAGATACCATCCCTGAACTTGAGACTTATGTTTCTCTACAAACTCACCTCCACTTGCCAATTCTTACGGTTTTCGCTCTTCCGTAAGGATCAATGAAGGGCCTCGATTCTGAAGGGTCGTAAGATTCCAAAGGGGGTGGCATTGGGGGCGGTGGTGGAACACCTTTCCCATTGCTCGAAATGGGCCCTTCGAAGCTGCTCTTGCGATTTTTCAACTCGCTCAAAACGTTCGTGAAATTATTTTGAACGTTCGTTTTGTTGGGACTTGGTCTTTTCGAGTCTGGAAATTTTCTCTCGGTGCTTATTTTCCGAGCGTTGTACTCAACCGTCATTTTTTTTGGAGGGCTTTGAGATCGATGGACTTGGGCTTTTACGGTGACAGTTTCTTGGCGTTGAATTATGGGGGTTGATGTTTGCGTGGGAGCGAGTTTTTTTGAACTTGGAGACCATGCTTCGCAGTTTTCTTGGTCTTGTAATAAGGCCTTTGAAGAATTTGAGATGATTAAAATAGAGTCATGATTTTTGAGGAATCATTCAAATAAAAAACAGAGAATAAGATGAATTTTTTTATTGTTAGAGTAGTGTTGGTTACTGGATACATATATAAAGGGTTCTGTTGTATAAGAAATCCTAAAAAACTCATGTCGACTTACCGATTGTGCTGAAGTCTGTGGTCCCTGAACCAGCAACTGGTGTAAGGCCTGATTCTGGGCCAGCAACTGTTGCTGAATCTGAATGTTTTGCGCCATCGCGCTCTGAAGAAACGCCCTCTGCAAATTCTGATTGTAGGACTCAGCATCTTGGTTCGGTGGAGAATTCGGGAATTGCGGCAAATTCAAACCCTGCATATTGTAAATCGGTATAGGCATGAAACCCGGACTCAAATTCACACTTGGATTTGGGGCGGGATTCGTTCCTCCTGGGAACATCATCATCGGGGACATTACTCCTGGTTGCATGGAACTGTAATTGTTGTAAGTGGCACTGTGATTTGGTATATCCATATTCCCGTCCCCTTTGATTTTAGACGCCAATTCTCGAGCGTTCATGGAGTCAGCGTTTTTCGAGGTCATTACCGAGTCGAGGAATTTGTCGACTTTTTTAGAATTTTTGCGGTCTTGACGATCAGCGAGACCTTGAATGACAAGATCGTGAAATGGATTAGTTTGATGACTATTGACGTATTGATTCAATAACTTAGTTTTTGTCAAGTAGATGAGAAGATCCAAATTAGAAGATTCAGGTGTTTAGACGTTTTACTTTTTAATGTTACCTTTTATGCTTGCAGCAAGACTCCGAGCATCCGAGAGCTCGTCTAGATTTCCATCTAAAACGGGCATGAAAAGTTCGTCTAAGAATTGGTCCACGTCTGAAGCTTGACTGGGGACGCGCACTCGTCGCACATGCGATGCCAATGAAGGTGCTTCACTTGTATCTGACATCGCAGACGACTTCACACCGAACTCGCTTTTTTCAATGTATGCCCTGCTTGACTGGCTTCCTGGCAAAGCACGTTTGCCTGCACAAAAATTATATTTCCTTTGTGAAATTGCTATAATTTCGCTTCCAGATCATGCACCATCATCAATTTCTTGAAGACACCTTATCTACATCTTACCTGAATAATGTGACTTGATGAACCTTGTCTGCGACCGAACATAACTACTTTTGTCGTCTTCGGATCTTCCAGTTTGACTCACAGAAGACTGTATGTCTGGATACTCAAAATCAATTGTTAAATCTTCCTCTTCCAAAATGTTTGGTTCAGAGCTTCTGGTTATTCTGCTGTATTTCCTTTCTGGAGTAGCTTCAGAAGTGCCTATGATTTGAGTCTCTCCGATTCTTTCGAGGCTGTGATAACGCTCGTTCAATTTGGAAGATGAAAGTCCAAGATCAGCTAATTTGCTTGTGGGTAATATAATTTCGGATTGCAAAAGATTATCGAGACTTCTACTACGTTGCTTTTCTTTTTCGAAATAGCGATCGTTCAAAGCCGATTTTCGGGAGAGGCCAATTTCAGTTGTTTCCAAAACAATTTCGTGAGATTGTTTTCTCATCTGTGAAAGAAAAAAATTCAGTGTTCAGGAAAAATGTAAACGTATGCACTTACTTTAAGCAAATAAGAGGTAAAAAATGGATTTCAGAAAAATTGTTTTTGGGATAAGGTTTTTTGGAAAAAAAAGGAAAGGCGTATAACGCAAGAAACATTTAAAATACACAACAACAACAAATTTATAAATACACCATGATGACAAAAATGCATGTTGTGAGAATTGAATGAAAAACTCACAGGCGTTTTGATTACGGGGGGTTGCGGGGGTGGCACGGCCGGTCTTCGTGGGACTTGGATTTCCGGCTCCAGGGACTTATCGAGGGCCTTGGCTGCCACGGCCGGCGTCGCGACGCTCTTCCTCTCGAGAGGTTGGAAGGTTTTGAGCACCGGCAGTTCCTGCTGATGCGCGTCTTGCTCCAGTTCACGAATGACTTGCGCGTGCTGCAACGATTAATAACGCGCTCGATTCCCACGCTCGTATTCTCATAGCTTCTCATTAAATCAGCAGAGAAAACGTGAACGAAAGCATTGCCAGAATTATATACCGCAGCTGCTCGATAACTGTATTTCGCGGGACGCTCGACTTGTCGGTTGTTTGTTTTATAACGTCGCTAAGTTTCAACTTTTGTTCTTTTTTTGTTCTTTTGAACTTTCTTCCAGAGGATCAAAAAACTTTTGTTTTTTATGCAGATAACAAGGAAATAAGATAAAAGATAATAAAATAAATTATTCAAATGATTGACAATTTAATGTTTTAATGTGTAAAAATAAGGCATGTTGATAATTATCTCACAATAAACAAATTACTGTAAATGGCAGAATCCGCAAAAAAACTCACGTCTCTTTTTTTGATCGGTGGAAAACTATTTTTCCGCTGCTCCAAAAACATGTGTTTCGCAGCTGGAAAAGCTGGCGCCAATTCTATTTCAGATATCAAGTCCAAAACGTAATCAAACCCATTGGTCTCAGTAATGATTGAATCTGGACCATCTAACTGGTTCCATAAAGCTATGGTCCAACCGGAATTTTCAACGCCATGATTTTGTACACCTAAATTAGCGAGTTCTTCGCAAGTTGTCCAAGAATCTACAGCACATGTTGTTGTTTCACCTTAAACATTAGAAAAAAATCTTCAGATATATATACTAAGGAGGCTTCGCCACCCTGCGCGCTTCGCGTGCTAACCCCCATTCAGTTTCTTTTTGAGGTATATTTTGTATTAAAAAAAAATTCTTCTTGAAAGATATTGAGATTTGAATCTTTTTCATTAAATAAATGTGTAGATAAATCGAAATCATTTAATATACATTAATTTTGTCAGATTGAAGTTATAATTTTCAAAAAGTGTTCGGGTATTTTCAGAAATGTTTGGGTATAATCGGGTATGTTCGGAAGTGTTCGGGTATTAAGTGTTAAGTCTTGAGTATAAGGTCTCAAGTATTAAGTGTTAAGTCTTGAGTATTAAGTCTCAAATATTAAGTGTTATATCTCAAGTGTTGGATCTTATGTGTTAAGTTTTAAGTATTAATTGTTAAATCTTAAGTATTAAGTTTTAAGTCTTAAGAATTGGGTCTTATGTATTAAGTGTTAAGTCTTAAGTACTAAGCGTTGAGTCTTAAGTATCAAGTGTTAAGTCTTGAGTATTGAGTGTTAAGTATTAAGTGTTCAGTCTTAAGTATTAAGTCTTAAATAATAAGTGTTCAGTCTTGATTATTAATTATTAAGTCTTGAGTCTTATGTGATGAGTCTTAAGTATTAAGTTTTAAGTCTTGAGTATTAAGTTGTAAGTGTTAAGCTTTAAGTATTAAGTATTAAGTGTTAAGTCTTATGAAGTCAGATTAGATTAGTGTTGACTGAATCAGCGGGATAAAATTTTTTTATTATATAAAAAATAAAATATATATATATATATCGTATTCAACGTTGACATGGTAGATAGAATTATCAGCATTGCAAGTTTTTTACAATAAAAAATTAGATGAGTTATTATAAAGTTCTGGTCACAAATTTTGTTTTTATGGCACTGATTCTGTTTTATAAGAAAATATATTCCGAATCATCTTGAAAATTACCATCATAGAATCCAACTGTGAGAGCCATGTTTACTCGATTCCGATTGGCTCGCCATTCCAAAACACAGGGTGGATAATTTCTCGACAAAAATTGGCCAAGGGATTGTTGACTGTTGTTGGTTACTCGTTGTAAAACTCTCTCTCCTTGTAACAATTTTCTTTGACAAAACGCTTTGTAACCATCATAAGCATGATCAGAAACGTACCTTACAAATAAAAGTTCTTCTTAGTTTTGAGGTCAATTTTTAAAGTGCCTTATTCTAGCAATCAAACTACAACGGAACTTCAACCTCTGAAGGTTGTACTTCGACTGGAGTTTCATTAAAGATTTCTTACATGAAAAAAAAATGGTTTCGGTTTATGACGATATATAATAAGTTATAAAATTTATTGGCTACAAGGATAAAATTGGGTTTCTAGTTGTCATTTTCTCCAATTATCACAGTTTCTAAGTCTCTTCAGCATAGAAGATTTCACAAAAATCATATTATGTTACATTCTATTTTACAAAAAATTAAGAATAGTATCAATTTTATTCTAAAAATTAATAGAAAATGCAAAATGCAAAATATATTTGACTTACTTGAGGAAATACTTAAAAAGCGTCTGGCTCGGATGAAAAGCTGACAAACAATTCGCCAACAGCAACCACCCTCTTTCTTTGTTTAAGTCATTATCATTTTTCCAAGTCTGATTTGCAAGTTGACAAAGAATTTCGTCTCTTAATTTTTCATTAACGATACCCTTATTAACGATATAATCTCCAAGGGCTTGTTCCCGTTTTCCACTAAGATTGTTTTCATTCATAAAACGCAGGATCATTTTAAAAATCATCAAGGAATCTGTGTAATCTTGATCCCTGGCTTTGGCCAAAAATGGGGTTTTTATGGGCTCCCGTTTCATGCCAAAAATATGGCTCTTGAAATAAATGTTTGTAAATTTGGAAAATTGGTATTGGTCAATGTCAAAGGGCAAGCTGTAATTGTAGGGGGTAGTAGAGACGGAACCAACTACTTTTATAAGGTTGCGTTCCGTATGCGTTGGTTGCCAATCTGTAAAAGCAAGAAATACATTTCCAAAAATTTTTACTATGAGCTGTTTGACGATAAACATTTCAAAATATTTCTTTTATCATTACATGAAAAATATTAAAGATATAAGATTAAGTTGAAATTCAGTCCTTGTTGTTGCTAATACCAAAAATTTCATATTGATAGTTCTACCATTAGAGTCAGAATTAAAACGTTTTTCTTTGTGAAATTCAGATATTAATCATAAAAATTTTTCAAAAATATAAAAATAATTTTTAAGTAATTTTACTACACGAAAAATTCCGAAAAATGTACATGTCATTTGTGTACCAACCTTCAAGTTTGCTGTAAATAAATGCCAACTCTGCTGGAATTTCCAAATGATTGACCCCCGCAACAGCTCTGGTTGTGCGCTCCTGTTCCTCTTTTTGTTGTTTTGCCTTTGCCCTTTCACGACTCGCTCTTTCAATTTCTGCTCGTTTGGCAGTTTCATCTTTCAAAATTTCGTACTTTTCTCGTTGTTTTTTACCCCGGTACATTTTTTGCGCCATCAATGCAGCTTTTTTGATGGCTACAAATTTTTTTCTTTCGCGGTAACCGCGATAAACGGCTTGCAATAAAACCGTGCTTTGACAGATGTTCAAGAATCTTCGTCGAGCAAGGAAACCTCTCGTGTATCTTAAAAAGTGAAGAAAAAACTTTTTTCATTTCTTTTAAAACATTCTTTTATTCTATTGAATTTTTTTGTATCAGTGAAATTTTTCTTTGAATCAAAGGTCTGTTTGAATTCAAAATCTAATTTATTTTTGATATTTCGTATATTTCGTATTTATTTTTGATATTTGATATTTATATTTTGAAAAAACGAGTCAATTATGAGGATAATTTTTTATCTTCATAAAAATTGAACATGGTGCTTATTAATCTGAATGATTAAGCACGTATTTCTGTTATTGGTTAGAAAAATTTTTTGAAAAAAAAACAGATTTTTGAATATTCAAACAGGTTTAAACTGGTTTTCATTTTACAAAAACCTCGAAAACAAGTTCATTATCTTTTTCAAACACTATATATTCAAGATAGTAATCACAAAATAAATGATTAGCACGTTTACCTTTGAACAGTGATCGCGGCTCTTTCTAAAATCAACGCCCTGTTGTACTCCAAAACCCTTTCGAGGGATTCTCTGAGAAAAACTCGCGTCAACCCAAGTTGGTACTGGGGTTGAGCATCTTTTGGAGCGGCTTTTTCAAGTATAAGCCTGCACAATTCTTTGCTGGGTGCGCCTCGTGGAAGATTCGTGGGCACTAGGTATCGATAGCGGTCGACGAAATGCGAGAATAGTAGTCGCACTGGGTAGCCTGTTTTACGGATTCGAATTGTCTCCAGCATCCCCAAGTAACGCAATTGTTCCAGAACGCAGGGCATGTCGAACTTCATCGCGGACTTTTCGTTGTTCGGTTTTACGCAACGTACGAACCACGGGTTGCATCTTTGAAAATAATCGGGAGTTTATTCAAAGTTTTTTTATTTTTTAAAAAAATTCTTAAAACATTAAAAAAGGGAGTCTTAAAATTTTTTGTAATTTTACAAAATACAGAAATAGAGAGAGGTGAGGAATTTCAAAGTTATGAAAACTTACTGAGTCATAGATTCTAGAAGCTGCAAAAGACTGTCGTGAAATCTCGCAGATACCGTGGGCGTTCTCGGTTTCATAGTCACGAATCTTCCGTTGGGTTTGTTGATGGTTTTGTTCGCTTCGTGATTGTTTCTCACGTGTTGAAACATTTTGCTCACCATCTGTAAATAACACTCCAAAAAATTTCTCCAAAAAATTCCTTCCTAACAACGATAATTACAATGTTAGAGAAAAAAACTACTGTAAAAGTTTCAAAAATTTAAGTCAGATATAAGATAATTGGATATGTTATAATTATCAGGAAAAAAATTATTCAATTGCAGGACGACATAATGATATATTACCGGAATTTTGCTGCTGATAAGAAGTTCCACAACGTCGGCCCTTAATGTGTCTCTGTTTTTGTCCAAAAATCCGTCGACATTGTACCAAACTTGCCCTGCGTAATGTTTAATCGCAAATTCAGCAGAACTCATCCGTGGCCTCGAATACAATTCACTCAAAGCGTGATTGTAATGGCATTTTTCGAGGAATGATAAATCTGTAGCTTTTGGAAAATTACTCTCATCGTCCAAAAGGTGTAAAATTCCAACTGGTTTCTTTGCGATCAAATGTATGACAGGCAAATTGTCCTTCAACAAAACAAAAAGAAAACAAATTCAAGTCCCACTTAACTACGAAAATGTAGTTCTTCTTAAAAACTATTAGTGTTCAAACTTTGAAACAATTCCTGCTCAAGAAAAAATGTGATTCAGGTGTAACTCCTTTATTTTCAATTCTTGATTCTAGAAATTTTTTCTGTAATAAGGTAAAAATTACCGTATAACTTATTGTCGTCCAATCGATTTTCTCTTTGGCATATTCCTGTTGCTCCAATTTAAAAATATGCTTGTTGAAATAAAAATGAAGATTCTCATTGGCATAATTAATGCACAATTGTTCGAAACTGTTTTCTGTGAAGTTTTCAAAACCAAAAATGTCGAGAATGGAGATAGCAGAAGTTTGTTTCGTGCCTTTGTATACGATGTGATTGACTCTTGCGACTAGCCAAGAAAACAGTGAGCTGTAGAGGGCTTTTGCAAAAGCGTCTCTTGCGTCCAAAGCTTGGTCGATGTTCAAAGCAGTCAACATTCTTTCGTTTCTTGCTTCCTGAAATGATAAATTTCAAGTTTTTCACCACTTGATCACTTCTTTTTTTCAAATTCCAACAATTTCATACAGAAAATAAAATGCAAAATGCAAATGTAGTATGCAGTTTTGAATACAAAGGTTATTTGAAAAAATTCATTATTATAATAACTACCGTAGTTTTAGTGGTTAAAGATCTAATGATGCCGTCGGCGTTAATTTGTAATAAGTGCGCGGCCCAGCGAATTTCTGCCTCGGAACCGACCTCAACACCCTCCTGGCCGTGTCTCATTTGTTTTCTGTGGAAGTACACGTTCCCGAGATGTAAAACGCTCCCGAGAATCTTGAATATTGTGTCCTGCTCTTCAGACGTAAATCCTAGCACTTGCATGGCCGACAACAGCGCTTTGAAATTTTGAGTGTCATTTTTTCCAACTATCACGCAACTCCCACCCTTAGAAAATCAAAAATAACAACATTACTCTTTCGAAAAACTACGAGCAGACTATGTAAATTGTTATTCTCGTATATTTATTTTATTTACTTAATTTTTCGGTTTTGTTAAAAATTCATTAATTACTATGTCATATAGTATCATAATAAATAGGAGAGACTGGGGCAAAATGCGCAGTTTACGAAATATTCAATTTGCGTTGCCGTCAAAACGGTAATCACTGGACACTTGAAATTTTTTCCATATATGGTTCTAGTGTCGAGTATCGAACGTCAGTAATTGCGTCTTATTTGTTTGTTTACTTTTTCGGCTATACAACAAAGTCTGTTTTAGCCACTGTGTTGTGAATATTTGTCTGAAAGGAAACTTCAACTTTTGTGTCATTGTTTTCACCAGAATTGATGGTAGTTGAGTTTTTATAGTAATTCAGGTGTGAAGAAGACGAAAACGTGATCGGTTTGGTGAAATTTTGACTCGTTTCCGAATCACACGTTGATAAGCCGGAAATGAAGCCATGGGGCAGAATGCGCAGTTTTCCGTGGGGCAAAATGCGCAGTGTTTGTTTTGTATTGTTTCGATGTGTTTGGTCATATTGCTATTTCCTTCACTTTTTTGTTATTTTCCACTTTTTTTTCGTCAAATTGTTTCTACACCCAGGGTCGTATCGAGGCCGGGGCAGTGTCCCGGGGCCCCCAAACATTTTATTGAAAAATGTGATACTTATTAACAACAAAACTTGTAAAAAACCTACTTTTTTCAACACCTATTTTTTTTAATCAAATTTGAAAGTTTGAAGACCTTTTTCTTTAATTTTTGTGAAATAACGAACTTTTTCTGAATTTGTTTATTTATTTATTTTTTTTTTAACATTTTTTTCATCATGATTCGCGTTTATGTTCGCAAAACAAAGCGGATTGATGGTGGAAAAGTATTCGAATCATGCAAGGCTGTCCGCGAGGGAATATCTGCGAATTGCGCGTCGAAACGCTTTTCTGTTGCTCGACGGACACTCAATCGTTACTGACAAAATTTTTGTTCTTAACAAATAAAAATTATAAGTATCAAATTTTGTTCTTAACTAAAAATTTTTTATTGAAATTGTTTACGAAATGATTTATTTTGTGTTTCCCACAATTTTTCAGCAATCAACCTCGTGAAAACCCCATTTTTCGGCAATTGCACATTTTGCCCCAGCGTGGGGCAAAATGCACAGAAAATCGTTTTTTTTTTAATAAATATATGAGTCATAAAGTTCAACTAGAACTAAAGTTGCCTGAGGCTAAATTGTAGCCACATATGTGGGCTACAATATAATGCCATATGCAGATCCTCTCAGACTTTATGCTGCCTCAAAAATTTAATAATATCAAAAACTGCGCATTTTGCCCCAGTCTCTCCTACGTACATAGTCGAAACAAAAAAAAAATATTACATTACCTGGTTTAAATAAAAATATTTGTCCGGAGTGAGAAGTCCGTACTTGTCCCTAAGTTGCTGATCCAAACCAGAGAGAAGTTCGTAAAACACGTGGTAATTTCTCTCGTCGGAGGCTTGAGTAACTATTCTGCTCTTTTCTAACAAATATTGTGTCACTCTTGCTCCAACTATAACTCCACTGCAAAATAAAATTTTTTTCTGTGTCAGATAATGACACCTTTACAGTGAAACAATGTGGGATTCAAACGTAAACATTACTTAGTCTTCGTTTGATCTTTAAATTTTTTTAAATTGAACTTTCTCAATTTATAACAAGAACGACTTTGCTTTCATTTGAAATGAGTTTATATCTTTAATTCAATATTACATTGTTCTAAGTCCTACATAAATAGAAGGATCTAAAACAACAACTCAAATTTTTTTATCTTTTAATTAATTTGTATTGTTAACAAAGTCGAATTTGAGGTCCGGATTTCTACAACCTAGAGAAATTATAATAAAATTGCCTCCTTACTCTCGAAAATGAACTTCAAGGTACTTTCCAAAACGACTGCTATTGTCATTTTTGAGAGTTTTAGCGTTGCCAAAGCTTTCAAGGAGAGGCGCCGCTTCAAGAATTTGCTCTGTGACCAAATTGCTCGGAGCGCGATTTACTGCTGCTAAATACTGCATCACTAATTTCGTAGACTCAGTTTTTCCCGACCCAGACTCGCCAGATATCACGACCACTTGATTGGCACTTGCGTTATTGGCAGCTGTCACTTGACTGTAAGCTGACGAACCTATTGCGAAAAGGTGCCTGCAAAAGAGCGTATGGTTTTTTTTTCGTTTTCATTTGTTCAACTTAGATTTACTCCGATGACCTAATTTTAAGTATTCAATGAGGTTTTTGCAGTAACTATTTCATGAACTCTTCTAAGCAATAGCGTATTGCAAAAATTCAAAACCAACCTTAAATAGACACAAAACTTTTAAAAAACTGAAATGGTTGAACTTTTATAAAAACCAGAACCAAGTTTGAAAAATCGAAACTTACGAAATAAAATTTTCTCTTGCTATTGTGAATATTTATATCTGGAAGTGAACAGTGAAATACGTAAATAATTTTTTTCATGTGACAAAAAAAGTATTATATCTTCATTTGAGCAGAATTTCATATTTTATCTATTGTGACGCCTTTTTTTGTAGAAACTTCTTATAATTATACAATATAAATTAAAAAACAATAAATATAAATTCAAAAAAATAAATAAACAAGAGCTGAGCATAGGAATGTCACATTTAAATATACAAGTTCTAGAGAAACGCAATTCGATATAATCACGCAAAATGAACAGAAATACAATTAAATAACAATTTTTTAACTTACGGTGAAAGCGTTCCGAGAATTCGACCTTCATAAAGCTTGACCTGTTCAAGGCCATAGATGTCGAACATTTTGTACGGATTGACCGCGACTAGGATGCTACCTGTGTAGGTCTGCGGAAATAATTTAGAAAGCGCCCAATTATTCTCAGTCCATTCACGCACCTATGCATAACTTAGGCAAAGTAGTACTCACGTATATTAATTCCTTGTCGTAACGTATTTTCAGATTCCAAAGTAATGACGCTTCGTTCAAGTCTCTGAAATACGCAACAACAAAAATAAAACAATGAATAAGCAAACAAATATTCGTCGATAGCCCGGTCTTTTATCCTGATCTTCCCCTACGTTTCAACATTCAGGGAATAATGATCATTATCATTAGTACTTTTACATTTTTCGATCCTTACTATTCAAAAACATTCAATGATAACTTTAGCACTTACGAAAGTTGTATCATGTCCTCAACGCCATTTTGACCAAGATCCTGTCGCGGCCTCACGCCATTCAAATTCGTAAGTGTAAAAATCTGCGGCTGCAAAATTATTGAAAAACATTTGAAACAGAACCAGAGTTTTTTACTCTGAAAAAAAGAAAATAAATCTTTTGTTTCGAAATTGAGAATTTTTTGTAGTTGGTACCAGAAAATAATTGATAGATTATCAAAATAGAAAACTTCCTAGTCATAATTCAGGAAAAAGGTAGATAGCGCGAAGTGATGGTCATATTCACGGTAAATACCTTCCCGGCGATGACTGCCTGGACCGACAGAACGTTGGCAGATCTGTGATACTCCAAAACTTCGCCTGGCAGAACGTGGCCCACGCCTGGGTCAAACCACACCAATTCACCCTGAAACAGAAAGATATGAGTTGATGATTTGTCGACTTTTCTACGGTTCACCTACAGATTGAACTTTACTAAAAATAACTGAAATGAACTTTGTCAATCATACGTGACTGAAAAAAGAAACACAACATTCCGAATTATTGAAATACGGGCCTTCCCGAATACAAAATAGAATAAAAATCATAGCTTTCTTCAACTATGAAATCGGACTTGCAACCTTCATGACGTATTGAGTCTGAAATAGCCTGAAAAAAACCTCATCTTGATTTTTCAACCTACCTAAACCTGACGATTCTATAATTTATAATGCGTGATTTGTGTAACATACCTAGCAAAGACAAGGTGAAACTGAAGTGAGCTTGCAGGCTCACTTCAAAAAAGTGCAGAACATTACACTTTTTTAATGCAAATTCGTCCAAATCATTAATATATTGCATGATAAAAAAACACGTTCGAGCAATAAACCACTATTCTCAGTCGTTACCTTATGATTTCATTCCATAAAAATGACAGGTAAGTGATTTGAAATGCCAGCAAAAAAAAATTAGAAAAAAAGTCATAGTACTTTAATGCAGGATAATATAACAAGTGAGACAGATAAACAATCAAAAAAGTTTTTTTAACTTAAAGTAGTAATTCGAAGATTTTTTTACTGAAGTTAAGTTATAGAACTGTCATTGCAGAGTTACATGCTCTATCTCACTAGAGCGCATGGGGTTAATTTAGTTTTTTTTTCATTGCCATGACTAACGAAGCCCTCGCCCCAATGATTTTTTATTCAAAAATTTTTTTGTGAGGATATTTATTTACAAATATTTTCTGTTATGTGAGATGACACATAACTGCGCTTTGAACTTATTTTCCATTTCACAACTATCAACATTATCATCATCAAAAAGTTTAAAATAGGAATAAAAACACACCATTCTCAGAAGCTTCCTATCCCAAATGAATCTCTCCTCTCGATTGACAGTCTCTACTGTACAATGAGCTCTTCTCTTTCCTGTGCAAATCCCGAACATCAAGTATCCTGAATTAAAGGCACTGTACTCCCTCACCTTTTTTTCTTTCTCTAACTCTACATTCACATCACTCACTTTCCTAGGCCTCTTGATTCTCAGCGGAATTAAAGATGGCTTCCTGATTCTTTCCGGTCGAATCAGTGTCTCATCAGGAGCCTCTTTCGTCATAGTCGAGGCATCGACTTTTTCAGCCCTTTCCAAGTCGTTTCTCAAACACTTTTTGGAAGTCAGAAGATACTTGCTGCTACGGAAAACCATGTCTTTCATCCTGTCAAGAGACCTTGAATGAAGAGCTTCGCTTGCGTTATCTATGATTCTCTTTCTGGACATAGTCCGGTAAAGACTACAATCTGCGATGAACCCACCACATGTCACGTCTTCATAACCTTGAGAACTGTTAGACAAATGTCTTGATTGGTGCAGAGACGAAGGAATTCTGAAATTAGGAGCCAAGGTCAAAGATGCAGGCGACAATATTGCTTCCGATGAAGCTTTTCGTCTTTTGATGCGTCCGTAAACTGAAGGGTGCTGAGAAACCCTGAAAAACTTGGAATCCTCAGAACGTGTGATCTTGGGCAACGTAGAAGGTCTGATGTCGTCGAGGTTTCTGTTGACCGTGTATTTCGTAGGGCTCTTCAGAAAAGATCTTCTTTCAGGAACATTTATTGGTGCAATCTGGGCTGTCTCGCGATGCATGACGATCGGCAAGATCGAAGGTCTCATCTGTTTGAAGTTTTCGGAGTTTCTGAAATCTAGTATCCGTTTGGATGAGTTCTTCTGGACAGACCTGTCAAGAACGTTTGACTTTGGTAATGGATTGGAATTTCTATGAATGATCTTGGGCAAGGTCGAAGGTCTACAGTTCTCAAGGTTCTCGTAGTTTCTGAAATTCAACGCAGGTCTATAAGTGTATTTCAAGGAGCTCCCATTATCTGCTGCGCGAGACCTTGAGATTTGACCTAATTCTAGACTAGCTCTTCTTTGAAGGATGTTTTCTCTCGAGACTTTCCATTTTTGACTTTTTGTAGAATTCAGGAGTGCTTTCGCATGTTGCCCAATGTCCATTGAAACACTTTCGGAAGGTTTTCTCCGCCGATTTATCGAAGAACCTTGCGTCGTCGATGAAGGTTTACTTTCTGTATAGCTTTCTCGGTGTTTCTCTTTTCGGGAAACAAAAATTTCTTCAGAATTTAGAATTTTTCTAGTTTGGAAGCTCCAGGTATCTCGCAAAGTAGCAGAACCCATTTTATATTACGAAAATTCTTTCACCATGTTCTTCATTTCATGTTCATGTATTGGAGTACGGGTGACCTTTTGCTCGGCAGATCGAAACGTTCTTCATCGGTCACGAACATTGAAAAATGCACCTTTCTCTGTATTATTAGGCGCGTTCACGTCGCGCATGTCGAAAACTGTAGAAGGCCAAATCGCTCCAGTGAGATTCAGTATTGTAACCCATCATCTACGGGCAGGAAGCACCCGCCTTATCAGGATCAGCCGCGCCTATGCGGTCGTTGCACTGGGGTTCGTGAGCTTGGAGTGTCTTATGAGTTCATTGAAAAATAAATTATTCAAAATTTTATGATTATTAGTTATTAATTTTAAGTTGAGGAGGCTTTTGCCAAAAACATGGAAGAGTCATCATATTCATCAATGTTCCAAAAGCGTACTCTTAGAAACCGACAAACGATTATCTACATGTATATGGCATATTAAACAAATAAAAATTAAACAATGATCACAATCACAAATGAAAACAAAATTTCAGATCATGGAAGTTTAAAAACCTTATCAGTTGCTGACAGTTATTGATCATTCAAAAGTAAATTCAATCTGCTTTCGATAATGTTATTTTTAGAAAAAATTATTTTCGTTTGAATTTCAAAACAACTCAAAATGTTTTTACCAATTCAATTGATTTTAAGTTTGAAAAATGATTGGAAAAACAAAAAACAATATTTATTTGAAAAATGTTTTTCAGTTTCAGAAAATATTTCTTTGATAAAAAAACATTCAGATGATGAAGTTTGGACTGATACAAAAATTACACTGTTTAGATCATCTACTAAATAAACATTAGATACATTTTTTAAATTTTTCCTATTATAATTTCAAAATCATAAAATAAATAACAGAACCAATCACGAAAAAACGAAAAACTACCTAATTTTTTTATCACCTACTGTAATATGAAATTTTTATTTGGAAAGCACAACGTAAAAAAATGCACTGCATCTATGTTTGCCAATCACGTTTCATCAGAATCAAACAATACAATACTGTCTAATAAATCATTAAGCTTTTTATAACCGAAAAGCAATTTATCTTTGCAAGTAACAATTCAAACCTCACAGTCTTTCTTCAAAAGTAAGAGTTGAGAAAATGTCTAAGAACGAGAAAAATGTATTCAAGAAACAATAACAATTTTTATAATGGAATGAAGTATCTGCGTTTCTATGATGAATCGAAAGATTTTTATGAATAATTACGTAATACATATGAAATTTTACGAAAACGTTCAATACATCTCAATTGTATTATTAAAAAAATTTTAAAACATAATAGACTGCTAGTCGAGCGGAAAAATTCGGGGTCAACATCAACGACTACAAGTCAGTGCTACAGTAACCTGACTAGAAAAGTATGTTCTTCGAGCGCGATTGAATTTTTGAATGAATCAGTGCACACCTCGTTGAAGAAAAGTAGAGTAAAAAGTTTCTAACTGAATTTTTATAGGTCTATACGATTTCATACATTATTTTTGGGAATCTGTCGATTAATACAAAACAACGATAAAAGTTCAAAATATTGTTGAAAGTTTCAATTTCTAAACTTGACGCATTTTAAAAACTACACTGAGAGAAAAATCTAGTACTTTTTACTAAAAAATATAGTAATGGAGGATCGAGATGAAATATAGTAAATTTCACTATAAACACTATTGTTTATCATATACTATAGTAGTTGTAGCTGTACGTTCTAGTGAAACTCGTATATGTATAGTAATATTTATAAAAAAATGTAGAAATTATAATCATGTATGGTAATTTCCCATAAGTATTTTTTACTATATGTATATCAAATTGTAATTGCGATATTTGACGTTTTACTAGACTGCATGGTAAAAATAAATATATTCATGGCTAAATGTACTATACTATATAAAAAACTAAAATAATATTGTAGATATTCCTTAAGTATAGTAATTTTTCCAATATTGACAGTAGAAATTACTTCCAAATTACTACCAGCAATGCGTTTAGAAATCGCAAGAAGGACTACGTTGAGTTTTTATAATATTGTTTTTCATCCTGCAGAGATAAAAAACTGAAACCTTAATGAATTATGACTAAAACTAGATTGAAATTTATCATGTGATATGCCATTATGATAAAGTGCTGGATATAAAAGAATTAAAAAAACACATGGGATTACAGTTACACATATATGAGAAGTAGATACGGTTAACTTGCTAAAATTAAATTTTTGTGACAACCGAATGTAAATGAATGTAGGTTGAAATTAGTTCGTGGGCTGCTGTCAAGATTTATAAAACTTTAGTTCCCTGAGTTATGTCTTTTTTTAATTAAATAGTTTGAAATTACTCCAGAAATTATAAAAGTAGCAGCTACTTCCGAAAATTCAAAAAAAAAATGGATTTAGACAAAATTAAATAGATTTATATATTTACGTTCTAACAAATGTGTTTTTAGGCAGACAATTTCAGGCAAACGTCCTGCAATCTCCACGAAGTATCATTTTTTATTTATTACTTTATTATTATGGTATATTACATAACGAATTTCAGTCTAGTTTTTGCTATGGTTTATTTACGTTTCATTTTTTTATCTCTGCAGGATAGAATAGAATTTCATAAAGAAACAACATAATCTTTCTTGCCATTTCAAAATCGATTAATAGTGAAATAAATTACTGTTATATAAATTCGTTACTTGATTTCATTGCTCTTGTATCTCACTTTTTCCATTACGTTCTCTTGCAATTATATCATGTCAATGTATGTTTTTATTCATTCCATAGTTTATACATTGATAATGTTTGAAAGGGAGGAGAAAATTTAATTAATTTTTTTATAAACCAAAAAATTACATTTTTCTCTAAAAAAATTTTTTGACGATAATAGCAGGGCTATTGGTATGTATTTACAACTTCAAGTTAATTTTTTTCGTATTAGATAAACAGGATTTTCGAATCAATCACGTTTCGATCTAGCGAAAAATTTTGAATGATTTCAAGTTCAGTAATTCGAAAATTCAGTATAAAAAAATGAAGAAATTTAAATATGAAACTATAAGAAATATTCCTTTTTTAAATCTATCAATTTTCTCACTTTCGAGCATAAAGATTCGAAATTTTCAAGAATTTCAAACATTAAATTTTCTTATATTCGAGTAACTTTTTTAAAATTGAAAATGTTTCGAAACTTGTTTATGTTTATTTTTTCATATTTCAACTAAGATATCTAACACTTGAGTTTTATAAATAAATTATAACCAGTTCCTTCATTTTTCAAAATTTAAATCTTGAAATTTCTTGATTCTAAATACCTATTATTCAAAATATTAATTTAAAAAGACTAGTACTTACATTTGAAATCATTAAATTTCTATGTAAACAGTGAAAAGTTTTTTATTCTAAGATAAGATATTCCATATTTTTCATGTGGATCGACATACTCAAAAGAGCAGTTACATACTATATTGACTAATATTTTCAGAAAATTTTCCTCTAATTTTAAAAAATGTTACTTTATCTCGAAAAACTCCAGCCACGAACCCATCTTCCACCCCTGCATTACTCTTCCATTCCACTCAAAAGCATGAGCCTCAGAGCTCTCTCAAAAAAGCTCAAGCTTGCAAACCTTCGTCTATCACAAGACACCCTCTGAATCAATCTTAAATCCTTTTGTCCACTTTCAAATCACTAAGAAACTTCAATAGAGAAAGCACTTAACACGAACAATTTTCCGTGAAGATTTTGAAACGTACGCGATGATGTACGATGCGGTACTGCCAAGCCAAACCTTTTCTTCGCAACAATTGCTTGGTATGCACAATGGCGTAAGTTTATTTATTCCTATCCTTAACTTTTCTTCTAAACATATTTTCCGTTGCCTAACTTATGCTTTTATCAGCGATTTCCTTTAGTAGAACAAGAACTTTAAAGTTTGGTAACTCCAAATTAAGGGGTATTATTTGGGTTTTCGGTTTCAAATAATTGTTTTTTAATATAAATCAACCACAGACATGTTCAAAAACATTTGTATGAAGTGTCAGACTGAAATTTCAAAAATGAACGGAGCGAAAAAAAATGTAACCATGAACAGCGCCTCAATCTCGCGCGCTCGAGCTTTGACTACGTTTTTACAAAAACACGTTTTATAAAATGGCTTAATAATGATTAAAAAAAAAATCCAGCGCTTTCCTAGTCTTAAAGAGCAAAAAATCAGGGTTGACAGGATTTAGGTTCCAGTTATGGATCGCGATTTCAGCAAAACGATTATTTGAGCTGTAAGAATATTTCACTTTGATCGTCTGTTTTGGTTAATTTTCGGAGACATGGAAAAAAGTTCAAAGTTGTGTAAATGCACAAAATCGAATGCAGCAGTGAAGACATATTTTTAATACAGGCGCCAATGTATTGAAGTGCTTTGGGATGGAACCAAGCGTGAGCTAGGTTTCTTATATAAATGCCGTGATAAATGGAAGCTAACCCAAGATGGGCGTAGCGCAAGAAAACGCCAACGGTAGTGCCTAGTTCCAGTCGTGGAACGGGAAGTGATTTCAGAATGAAAATCCAGCAGCGCCTATGGCCGATGCCGTAATTGATTGTGCAGCGTAACACTTTCGCGAGCGCGATTTTCATCGGGGGCGATATCGTACATGCGTGGGATCGTGAAGAATTACATACGTTTGGGTGAAAAATGCTAGATGATGCTGTGGAAAACAAGTTTCGAACTTGAATCGTAGCGAAAAAACCAAGGCATCGAGAGCTTAATTAGACAGAATAATTTCCGTGAAGGTTTTCTTCAAAAATTGATCGCGACATGATACGAACGTGACTTTATTTGATTCTAAGCTTTAAGTCCATCCAAATGTCAAATGTTGAGGTTAGAAGTGGACAAAACTTTATGTGATCCTTGACATTAATGCCATCCTCGGACAAGGACGATTTTTTTTCTATCTCCAGCCGGTGCTTTGGACGAAAAAATGTCTTCCTTGTCCTTGAAACAGCATTATGGTACCGCGGTTCACAATATACTATTTTCTGACCCGAGCGCAAGTAAGTCCGACTACGCCACTGCACATAATAATACCCATTTGGCAGGCCCGTATACAAGGGGGGGGGTCACCCCCCCCCCATTAGAAAAAAATTTTACATTTTTTTAAAAATTAATTATAAATTTTACCATTTACCCAGGGACGTCGCAACGACATTTTTCATGGGGGGGGGGGGGTAAACCTAAAAAAAAAGTTAAGAGTTGCTAAAAGAAAAAAAAAAGAATTTTTACGAACATTTTGGTATTGGGCAATGAAAATGCACTATACTATTGATGTGAACTTTTATTTCAGTTATAATTTTTAAGCTTCAAATAATAGAGTGATAAATCTCAACTAGTTGAGAAAATTGTTAGAAAATTGGGTAAACTTGAAATAGTTTGAATCACGTTATAAGTTTTTGAATATCCCGGAAAATCAAAAACTACTGATGATTTAAAAAATTGCCAATAATTTCATGAAATTTATGAAATTGGTAGAATTTTCATGAATTTT
>JAPYZL010135371.1:0-12631 GCA_030522825.1 Platygaster orseoliae
TGATTCCAACGAGTGCAATTGCGCACTCGCTTCGCTCGTGCCCAAACTTTGCACTCGTTGGAATCATCCTTTTCCTCCCTTGTAGCATAAATATCTATTTTGAAAGTTTTCTGCACTACTACATTTTAGTACGCACCAATACCTTTGTTTTAAGTATTTAACCAATCATATTATTCGTTCAATTATTCATACAAAGATTATTGTTCACGTGGAACTTGGGGGCAAAATCGGTAGGGCAAAACCGTATATATTTGACTCTGAGAGATGCTTGCTAAGTTCGACTTTGTTCAGTAAGCTTATTTTAGACAAGTTTGAACATAACTTTTCAATTTGTATTGTGAGAAACTCGAAAATTGAATTTAGAAGTTATATTCACCAAATATTTTCTTGATTTTCCCAACCAAATCGCGCTTAGTTTGAGAGAAAAAAATACGTTATAAAATAATCAATTTTCAAATGTAAATGACTTTAATAACTAGTTACTAGCAAAATAAAAGTATGCAGATTCTTTTCCTGCGTTTTAAATCATTTTATCGAAGTATTTTACTGTCTATACGGTTCTGCCCCGCCTTGGGGCAAAACCGTATAAAATTACTTTTTTTGCAATCACTGTAATCAACAAAATGCAGTATTGAATTTCATAGGCTTGATACCCAACATAGTTTTGTAATGAAATAAACTAACGATCCATTGCCTTACTTGTAAGAATAAAATTGTTTTTCAATGTGGAAAATTGATTTAAACGTTAGGTATACGATTTTGCCCCCTCTTCCCCTATGTATTTTGGAAAAACTGATTTGCAATGAGATAGAATTTTTTTAAATTGTAATTGAAAATCGCCTAACTTAGTTATTTCAGATTTCGTAAATGGCTTTTCCGATTTTCTATGAAAAACTGGAAACAGAAAATAAATGTCGTCGATGAGAATTAAAGAAAATTGGGGTTCTGATATATTTCTGATTGATATAAATGAAGTGTCTTTTAAACTTTTACACTGTGAGTTAAAAATATTGTACTTTGCTTTATATTTCATCATAGAATAGTGCAATTGTAGTTGAGTTAATATAAACTTTTCAATAAAATTTTTTTTATACTATATTATATAAAATAAAAATTCTGATAAAATTTATCAATATTTGCTAAAAATATAGTAGAATAAAGAAGAAATTTTTATCAAAAAAGTAACATCTAGAAAACTGATTTGTAATAAGGTAGAAACTTTTAAAAATCACATCATCTTGTTAGTTATGATTTTATAAATGGCTTTTAGATTTTTGTTCAAAAAACTGGAAAACAAACACTAAATATTAATGTTCAGAATTTTATGTCCTTGGTGATGATTATAAAATTATGATAAAGAAATCATAATATGTAATATAAAAATTGGGATTCTAAGCAAAATCTGAAAATGTCTTTATCTGAAAAATCTTCTGAAAAAAACCATAAGATAATAGAAAAATAGGGATTCTGATACTTCAGATTTAAAATTATTCCCTGACAAAAAAGTATACTTTTCATCATAACATAGTGCAACTATTGTAGTTGTGTTTCGAATATAACACTTTGTAATAAAATTTGCTTATATAGGGTGTTCAAAGTAAAGTGTGACAGTCAAAAACCATAGGTTCCTTATGCAAATCTGAAACTTTTTTCCTTTTGCTACATTAAAAAACTCAAAATTCTAAAAGTTATTTAAGCCCAAAATTTTAATAAAAAATGCTCTCTATCGACAAACGGAGGTCGAGTTCACGGACCAAACTCTTCCTAAATTTTCTTCATATTTTTCTGAGTAAAAAAGTCCTTAGCCACTTTTTATAAAACTAAAAATCAAATAAATGATTCGGGTCACAAGTTTTAACCAAATAGATTTCTTAGAATTCGCACTCGGTTATTTTTCTTGACTTTGAGTTTTGTGAAAATTGGAAAAGGACTTTTTTACTCAGAAAAATATTAAGAAAATTGAGAAAAAGTTTGTTCCTCGAATTTGACCCGATACTTGTCAATAGAGGGCATTTATTATTAAAATTTTTGGCGTAAATAACTTTTTGAATTTTGAGTTTTTAAGAAAGTTTTGGATTTGCATAAGGAATCTATGGTTTTCGGTTGTCACACATTACTAAATAAATAAAAATATATGATATATAAAGAATATAAAAAAAATTTTTCAATCGTTATATATTTAAAGGAATGACTTACAATAAGATGGACATTTTTTTTTTAATTGTAATTCAAAACTACCCGTTCCAGTTATTTTAGATTTCATTAATAGTTTGTTATATTTTCTGTAAAAAACTGGGGAACAAAAACTAAATATTTTTGTTCAGAAATAAATGTAATTGGTGTTTATCGAAAAAAATTGGGATTCTGATATTTCTGGTTCATATGAATAAAGTTACTTTCAAAATTATACACTGAAATAAAAATATTTTACTTATCACCATACACTAGTACAAGTATAGTTAAGTCTAGAATAGAACACTTTTCGATAAAAATTTATTGTATACTTCAGTGCATTTATTGATAATACCGATAAAATTCGTGAATATTGGCAATAAATACAGTGGAATTGAGAAGAAATTTCTATAAAAAGTGTAATATATTGTGTACATTGATTTACATTAAGATTGTTGAAAATTGCATTTTTTTTTATCGTGATTCATGAAAACCATTCATTGCAGTTAATATAGATTTCGTTAATCGCTTTTTAGATTTTCTATAAAAAACTGAGAAACAAACTCAATATTTATGTTCAGTAATTAATTTCGTCGTTGATACCTGAGAAAAATTAGGATTCTGATACTTCTGATTAATATAAATAAAGTTACTTTCAAAATTATACGCTGAGATACACATATTGTACTCTTCACCATAAAATAGTGCAATTGTAGTTCAGTCTCCAATTCAAAAAAAAAAGTTCTTTAATACTTCACTATATTCATAGATAATACTGACAAAATTTGTTACTATTCGCTACAAACATAGTAGAACAAATAAGAAATTTTCATTTCAAGAATTCAATATTCGAAACTGAATCATGATCACAGTATTTTATAATAAAAGTAATATATTAAAAAAACTAATTTGCATTAAGATAGAAACTTCTTTTGGAAATCACCTCGTCTAGTTAATTAAGATTTTATAAACGAGTTTCGGAATTTTCTATAAAAAACTGAGAAACAACCTAAATTTCGATGTTCAGAAATTAATGTCGTCGGTGATAATTAGAAATATTGTAATTTTAATATTTCTGATACATACAAATGGAGTTACTTTAAAAACTATACACTGAGAAAAAAATATTGTACTTTTTACCATAAAATATGCCAATCGTAATTCAGTCTCAAAAATAACACTTTTTGATAAAAATTTCTTTGATACTTAACTATATATATAAGAAATACCGACAAAATTTGTCAATATTTTCCATAAACACAGTATAATAAATAAGACACTTTTTTTTATAAAATTGCAATACAGTCATTGCTTGAACATTTTATTAAAATTCATTCAATTGGTTCATTTGTAGAATACTCAAGCAGAAGACATCCATCCTGATACTTTGGACGATGTGACGCCAATTTACCCAGCTCTGGCAGCGTGCGAGAAATCTGTGATTTTGATTTTGAAAGATCTTACGAATCCTTTGTGGGTGGAACATTTGCAGCAAGACCTGACCTCCCGCAACATTCTAACGATCGGTGATTTAGCTCGACTCAGCGAAAGAGAGTTAAATCGATTGCCGATAAAGGGCAGTAATAAAGCAATGTTCCTAAGGAAAATCTTAGAAAGGTTCCTTATCTCGACGGTCACTTGGTCCGCAAACCCTGAAGTTCAAAAGAACCACGAATTCGAAGATGGTTCTCTGCTCAAAGAAAATGTTCCTATGGACACAGATGCACAGATCGAAGAGCAAGTTGTTACGAAAGGTAATGCTGGATTTTTAAAAATATTTTTGACGATTGCATTAGAGATTATTGAATTATTGTTTGATCGATTGCATTTCTTTTCACGTAGAACTGCGTCTTTCTTCAGAGGTATATCAAATTCAAACATTAGTTCCAAACGTCTACATTAAGGTCACTTTTTTTCACAACGAATTTAACACAGACTTCCTGTGCCTCTGCCTGAATTTTTTTTATTGGTGTCGTTGACAAAATTATTATCAACAATTGCTGCTTTTTCTGTGTGCAGATGATGCAGTTGAAATAAGTTCGTCTTCCAATAATACTGTTCATACTAGAGACATTTTAGGCGATGAAAGTGCTGTAGAAACTGCCAATGACGAGAATGACGAAGTCGTCATCGAAAAGTGCAAGGTGAGATATAAAAAATATAACCAAATTTCCTGGAGGTTTGTTATGTACAATGTCTTTAAATTTGCAGGAAAAACTAAAGCACCTTTCCAATGTTGAAATGGTCAAGAAGGTGATAAATTCCATGGATCTTAGTAAATCCGAGAAAAAGGCGATTTTCGAAGATTTTTGTAAGGATTGGAGCCTGGATGACATATTCGACAACCTTCGAGATTGCGCAAAGCGAAGATTTTCAAGAGTTTAATTTACCGCGAAACGTTTTTAAGAACTTGAGGTGTAAATAAATGTTTAAGCATGTTATAAGTAATAATTAGAGTTATAGATCATTGGAACGATTTTCATTCCGAAATTTTTTTCGTTCTTTCTACGCAACATTTACGGTACCTTTTCTTTCATGTTTCGAAAACCCGTTTATTGTAATAAATGCAGGTTCTATATTTGTTTGTGTTTTCTCTTTACTTTCCTCAAATTTTATGACTTTTTTACATGCTCTGTATGATTAAAAAAAAAGTACCAAGCTTAAGACCTTGCGTGAGAAGGGAAACTTTAAAAAATTCACGTAGTGTGAAACTAATTTAAGATTGAATGACACGTTTAAAATAACTTTACACTGGAACCACGATATAAGACATGTAGGTCTAATTATACACTGGAACCTCGATGTAAGACATATAAGTCGAACTTTACACTGGAACCTCGATAAAGGTCCACCCGATCACATTACATCACATCACATAACGCTTTTCACCCCCCCCCCCCAGGCGCCGGTTAGAAAGTTTTACTTCAATAATTTAAAGATATAAATACGTAAGTGCAATCGTTATTTTAAAAAAATATGCATTTGCAATTGCTAAGGGATTTTTCCAAATTCGATTACTCCAGCGAATTACAAGGAGTGACATTGAAATTCTTTTCCAATCTTCAATCACTGTACAATTTTTACAATCTCGCAAAGATATCTTCAGAGCAATTATAAAATATCAGGAAATTATATACAAACTTCAGAATGAGATCTAAAATTAAAATTAATATTATACTCGTATTTCTCACATTTTTATTATAATTCATTAATACTAATAATCAGCCATCTTCGACTCTCTAGAAGGTTCCCGTCGAGTACTCTTCTTGTACAACATCGCAGAGAGCAGTTTGACGGTGCCAAATGTGAAAAGTGGTAAGATTTTAGATATTTGGAATGCAGAAATCATAAAAAATTTTCTGTGTGTAATTAAGTGCGAAAATGCTGAAAGCAGTAAAAATGTATGATAATGTTATGAAATTTAATATGCAGGTAATTTTAAATCGGATTGAAGTTTTTTGAAATTTGAAATACATTGGCAAAGATGTATTTGAATTTTGGACATGTATTATTTTTTACATTCTGGTGATTCAAGCGATTCTGTCAAAGTGATAACAAAGTATGAATTTTTTGGGTAACAATCAATTTTCTCTGAACTGTTCATTTATCTTTTTTTTTTTTTTTTTTTTTTTTAATGTGTACAAGGAAATATGTTTGAAATTCCCAATGTTTCTTCACGAGAAGAGCTTTATTTGTCATTATTTCAATTTTTTTGTTTTTTTTTTTGGAATTAAAATTTAACAAGTTTTATCATCGTTTGAATCATTGACATGTTGTTGATTTATTTTTTTTAAAAGTCTTTTTTTTCACACAATTTTTTCGTAATTATTATCTATCAAAGTCGAGAACACGATTTGCTTTTCTAAAATCCTTATATATGATTTTTTCAAAATTTTGTTATAACTCGAAGAAAACCATTTGATGTATTTTCGCATAAGCCGAAAAACTGCAAATTATGAAAGTTCCAAAAAAATAAAAGCATGAATTACATTTCCTAATGTGATATGAAGTTTCAGCAATTTTAATAGCAAGACTCTGAGTAACAAATTGAAATTTATATTTCCCGCGTCGGCCATATTGGATTTTTTGTGATTATTTATTTGTGATCACAACAGCTGAGCTGCATTTTGGTGTGATGTGGCATCACTTGGTATCATCACATGTCATTTGATTTCTTCCTCGCTAAGGTAAAATGTTCAATATTGTTAATGCTTGAATTATATCGAGTTCAATTTTCGCAATCACTTAAAAAAAGGCTAGTGCAGTGTCGGTTTGTGAATTCGGAATGTGCGAAAGTGAAAATTTGCAAATTTAAATTTCCATTAATCAGGCTCAATCGTAATGTGGTGATAGTATAAAATTTGAGGTTAGCGGCCATGTGCCTTAATGAATCGTAACCTACGTGTTATTCATGCCATTGATCAAAAATATTAACTATTTATTTTCGTAGGTATACTGTATGGAAAATATTAGAATTATCCGTAAAATACGTGGTTTTTATTATTCTGGGTTCGGTTAACCAATAAATGAAGTAGACCAAGAGTTCGAAATTGAAAATTACTAAATTAGCTTTATCTATTTAAAATAGAAAGTTTAAATTAAAATTAGAACAACTATTTTTGGGGTATCCCTCGCGGTCCCCTATCGGCCTGGGATTTACGTTCACCAACGTTGGTGAATGTTGGTGAACGTTGTCGAACGTAAATCAAGTTTTTCATCAATTCCTCGTCCAAAAATAAAGCAAAAAACAATGCTATAGGTCACTTAGGATCACTCTGCAACTTAATCGTACAAAAAATATTAACAACTTTGAAAAAAATGAAAATCATATGACAATACGTAAAGACAGTCCGTGTCAGTCGGTATTTTACCACTGCTTTTGGTATTGTCATATGATGGTAATTTTTTTCAAATTTGTTAATATTTTTTGTATGATTAAGTTGCAGAGCAATCCTAAATGACCTATAGCATCGTTTTCTGCTTAATTTTTCGACGGGGAATTGATGAAAAACTTGATTCAAGTTCGTCAACGTTGGTGAACGTATATCGCAGGCCGATAGGGTCCCTCGGTCTATGGACTGACGCAGACTGCCGTAGACTGCCGTGGAGTGCCGTAGACTGCGCCAGTCCATAGACCGAGGGACCGCGAGGGTGGGAAGAAAATAAAAATACATATCTGATATTCTTCGATAAACTAATGATATAAGCAATAAATTAAATTGATGTAACTTGTCCATTATGGTGCGTTATGGTGTATAGCCATAGACCTCAAAGTACATATATGGACTATCCATTCACGAAATGTGACGGCAAAACATTGGAGTATGGAGACAGTCTGCGTTAGATATTATACTCCTTAGCAACACCGTGTCACCAAAGAGTCGCCAAATGGTCATCGTTTTTTGATAACAGTTTGATGACACAGCGAAAAATACATTTTAAGTTTATGTTAGATCCAAAATGCAACATCATATGATATCTACGGGCTTTTCTGCTTCAAAATCACAAAAGATTCGTATACAAAAAATTGTTTAAAACACACTTAATCAAATTTAAAAATCAAAGCCTACTGTAATGCCTATGCTTGACGTTCCATTCTTAGTCGGTATCGTCGTTCTTTAATTTAACTCTAAATTTTAGATGTCGCTCGCGTGTCGTAACAATGTTATGAAAACATTGCAGCAAAAAGTTAACTTCCCGGAAAACGGCACCCCAGATTCGGACATAGATTTGATCCAACTTTGATCAAATCTGGGAACGAACTCCAGATTTGATCAAAGTTGGATCAAATCTATGTCCGAAGTTGGGGTGTGGTTTTCCGGGTTCGCGAAGGTTAGACGATCCGTACAGTGTCCAAGTGCCATTTTACTGCCTTATTTGCAATCATTTGCAAACGAAAAAATTATATTAAATAGTGCGATTCAGTGAATTTCAGTGATTTTAGTGGTGCGTTATTATTTGTAATTCTGCCGGTTTAGCAGTCGGTAACAAGGAAATAATGGATTGCTCGTATTCGAAATTACAGCGATCGTTATCGGCTTTATAAAAAAACTAAAAAAAATAATGTTTTATTCTTTCAGTACAGTCTATAACGTTGCAAACGAGTTAATTTTACTGAAATCTAATGTCACGAAACGAAAATTGGTTTTTTCTAACACAATAATGAAGATTTTGCACTTGTCATCCAACTGACGCCAAACGGTCACCAAAGTGTTATCAAAATTTGGCGACAACGATGTCGCCGGGGCTATTACTATATATACTATAGAATACTATTACTATCTATATTAGATATATATATATATATATATATATATATATATATATATATATATATATATAGGTATACTACCAATGTGCTGAAGACTGTCTCCAACCTCCAATCTTTTTCCAACCTCTTTTGGTGGGACAGATAGAAGAATGGCCAGTCCATCCCTTGCGATAAAATCCTATTGGTAGTAGGATTGTTTCGCAAGGGATGTACTCTAAGGTCTATGTGTGTAGCTCAATCTTCCTCCGTCTCAATAAAAAAATTTAATACGGATGATAGGGAAATTTGAAATTCATATAAATGGAGTGTGGTTACGAGCAAAAGACAAACTAGTAAGAGGTAGAAAAACTGACAAACTCCATTTTTTCTGTCTCTTACTAGTTTGTAATTTGCTCTCAAGTAAACGTTCAATATGTAACAAATGTAAATTTCATATTTCCATCCTCGACCATATTGGATTTTTTTTAAATTTTGCATTGTGATCACAGCAGCTGAGCGGCATTTTCGTGTCATTTGGCATTATTTTTTCATTTCAAAATTTCATCATTTTCAAAAAATAGTACCAGATAATAATATTGTGCAACAAAGAAGAAAATGTATTATTTTTTGCAGGCCAATCGAGAGCATCCGAAATAATAAAATCCCAAGATTTAGTCGAAAGCTCATAGAAGGAATTAGGGATCTAAACCCTGACAAGCTGTTTCGTAAGGATGATAATGCTAAAAAAAACTGACACAGTACTTTCCAAGGACACTGCAACAAACGGTGACCTACCAAAGCCCAGTAAAATTAAAAACTCAGAATCCATGAAAGACGAAAAAATGGAAACCGGGGCCATTGTAATCCCGGAAACCCAGCAATCCGAAAAAATTGAATTGGAGATCAAAGCCTCAACAAGCTGTTTCGCGAAGGTCACGAAGTTCAACAAAACTGACACAGATCTTGCGAAAAAAACTTCAACAAATGTCAGAGTCAAAGGAACATCCTCTAATTCCCCGAAAAAGTGTTCACCAGAAGGGAAGAAAACGATTTGGCAAACCACCATAACGCATCAAAATATGGAAGCGAGAAAACCATTGAGGGCCAGTATTGGAAGAACAGCCCACATGATGGAGCTGGTGACGAAGGGATTGAAGAACGACGGCGTCGTCACCGAAGTAGCAGCTTCGCCTCCAGTTAAGAAAAAGGGAAAAACACATGAATTGTCGAGCGTTGCTCGGGACGTCCAGAAAATAAGCAGCCCGAGGGGAATAAGGCAGCAAAAGATGTTCAGCAATATGAACCTCTCTTTTGAAAAGAATTGTTGCAAATTAAACAATTACGAGGAAAAGGTGTCGCCCGAAGGTAATAAAAATTGCGTTTACTCTCCGAAACGGGACCATAAGGTGGAATTTTTTGAGTGGTCCACTGGTCCTGATTTTTCGGCATCTCCGGCATTCAGCATTATGAAGAGCTTGGTGAAAAGGGTAGAGACCGCCATAAGGTCGAAACAAGTGAGTTTTTTTTCTCATGTAAAAATTTAGAAAGCTTATATTTATAAATCATAAGATACGAATTTAAAATATCATGCATAAAAATATTAATTATATTACTATATGATGGAAAGAAGTTGAATGACGTCTCCACCGTGTAGGCAACTCCACTATTAACATACATAAGAAGTTTCACAATGTGAAACTTACAACAATAGGACCACTGACGCTAGAACCAGCATAGCTTATCTACTGAATACTTGATTTTATTTATTTTGTTCATTTACTTTTACGGAGGTGATATAATAATATTTCTTAACTTATGATTATTTTCATTATGTTTAAAAGATTTCAATCTTTTCATCGAATGTGTGCACAGATGTAAATCATTCAATACACAAAAATTTCGCCAGGTTTATGTTGATGGCGATTGGAGATTCAGTGCGAGACCCATTTTATACGCGAATTACAAATGAGTATGACTATATAGGGCCTTTTATCAGTTCTAATCGATGGGGAGGCAAGGATGGTTGATTTAATGAATTTGAATATTCAGCTGAGTAATTTCAAAGACAATTTTTATCTTCTCGCATATGTTAAAGGCAGGGATGGGAAATAATGATTATTTTTGTAAACGATTACAGTGATCATTACCAGCTTGAGTAATCGATACTTCATGATTATTCGATTACTTGCATTCAAGCAATCACGAAGAGTCACAGTGCTCGAATACATGTAACCATTAAATGGAACTATACAGGTTCCATCGATTAAACTACTTGAGTAATCAATACTCCGTAGAAAAAAAAATATTTGTAATATAATACGACACGGGTCGATGATTACTTTATTTACGTAATCATGGATATATAGAAAGTCGAAGACATGTCGTTGATTAATCAGGACATTATGCGAGATGAATTTTTATCAGAATACATAACTAAGTTAGAAAATGCCGAGTAGTGAATAAATTGCACTGAGCTTCCCATATCGCAATGCACTTGGTGTACTAAAACGATGTTTAGGTATAATAATGATAAATCAATCCTCGAGAAATTCGCATTCACATGTGCGCCGATGACTCGCACCAGGGTGACCTAATCGTCACATTAAGGAACCTGATGCACTAGGTGTACCAGAACGTCGTACATGGTTTTCTTTAGCGTTTCCTCGAGGAAATAGTATTCGCCTGTGCCCCGATGACTCGCGACAGGGTGACCTAATTGTCACATCAAGGAACTCGATGCAGTAGGTGCATCATAACGTCGTACATGATTTTCTTAAGCATTTCCTTGAGGAAATAGCATTCGCCTGTGCCCCGATGACTCGCACCAGGGATGATCGGTCACACCGATGACCGGAACGACTTGCATATTTTATAATCATGAATTGTATGCTTGCACTGTGAGGAGCAAAATCGCCCACCTTTTTCTTGTGGAAAACAAATTTATCTCTGGATATCGCTTAAAAGTTGTAGTTTTTTGTTTTCAAGAAATTCGTTTTATATCTAAACGTTGCATTGAACAAAGTATTTACTATTTCAGGATTTTTAAACTTTAATGCTGAGTGCCTCAAAAAATCGCAGAAATTTGTAGAAACGAGATGAAAATGGGAATTCAAAAATTCCCAAGTCGACTACAACAAAGTATGACTAATTGCTTTTCTTCCGCAAAGGTGGTTCGGGATTGATAATAAATCGGTGAATGAATGAATTCAACGATGCATGAATGCAAGACTAAAAATTCTAAATTACTGATTTTATAGAAAAAAATTTAAGGTCGCAGACGAGTTTTTTTTTCCAAACGGATTTTGTTCTTCAAAATTTATCCGCACTTGTTTTTCAATTTATGAAACTGAAAGATCGTCAAACAAAGGAGAAAAAATTGTATCGCCGATTACATGAGCTCAGGATATCACGCGGAATCGGGAATGAGCCAATTCTGTCATTTGGGATAATTGAAATATAGAAAATAATACAGTGCGTCTCTCTTGAAACAGGACAGCCTGGAAATCAGGGGGCATTCTTTTCCTGTACGATATCTTTTTTCAGGTAAATTTTGCCTCAACATTTTGTGAGGCGAACAATAGCCATGATAAGGAAGTGAATCAAAAGAATTATGAAAGTCATCTTGGGATATCCAACTCGACTTGGGTCGAAGAAAAGTGTTTTTCGGCAGTGATGATTCGATTGACTTTCTTATCATGGCTATTGTTCGCTTCATAAAAGGATACCTTCGAACATGGCTTGAATACCCGAAAAAGGTAACGGACAGGAAAAGAATGATCCCTGATTTCCAGGTTGTCCTGTTTCAAAAGAGACGTACTGTACGTTCTACAAGACGACTATTATGTCACCCTGGTCACCAGGGTGCCTGGTGCGAGTCATCGGCGCACAGGCAAATGCAAATTCCTCGAGGAAACACTTAAGAAAACCATGTACGACGTTCTGGTACACCTAGTGCATCTGGTTGCTTGATGTGACTATTAGGTCACCCTGGTGTTAGTCATCGGGGCACATGTGAATGCGAATTTCTCGAGGGTTGATTTATCATTATTGTACTTAAACAACGTTTTATCAGGTTGTAGGAAAAGTTCGTAAAAAAATAATTCGAAGTTTTTTTTCTTTTCTAGAATATTTTCGAAACTTGAAAATATGTGATCATGTTCTAGAACATTCTCGGTCCTTTTACACTAGACCTATAAATATGCGTTCACA
>JAPYZL010135381.1:0-11841 GCA_030522825.1 Platygaster orseoliae
ATTTTTGAAGTTGAAATTTGTTTGCACATAAATTTATAAGATATAAGGTCACTGTTATAATTGTCAATTTTTACTTGAGTTTGACTTCCACTTGTTCTCTTTTTTTCCTTTATTCCAAAATTCTAAAATAGTTACTTGAGTTTGACTTCCACTTGTTTTTCATTTTTCCTTAATTCCAAAATAGTCCTGAAACAGAAAGACAATTTGCTCACAAAGTAAACACAGACAAATCATAACTGCAATATAGGAACAGAGGAGAAATTGGTGTACTTATCTAATATCTGAACTTTATTAGAGGAATTCCTCTATTTTCTTTATGACGACGATCAGCTATTGTTGTAAAAGTTGATGAAAAAAAAAACGTCATTGGCACTAAATAAACGGGTGTTTACGAACTGTCATTGGCATAAGCGCTGTAGTCACCGGGGCTCCCGTTTATATCACTTTTAATTTTTTCTTTTGTTTATTAAAAATGCGCCATAAACAATATACAGTCAGAGGAATTTTTTCAAATTTCTTTTTTAACAATTAACAATACAATACACATAATAACGATGGTTTCGAATTGTTATTGTAGTATTTGTGATTTATCGTTGCTTATCGTGGTATTGTCAATTGTCACAACTCAACCTGAGACTCCTGCCCGAGTAAAAATTTAAGTTCGGCCCGATTTCGGCCCCGAAATCGATCTGTAATGGTTTTTGGTTCGGCCCGACTAAATTGCTCGAAATCAGCCCGATATCGCGAAATCTTTCGGCCCGAAATCGGGCCGACGAATTTGCAGGAGTCTTGCTAATGCTTGCTGAGATGTCGGCCCGAAAACTTCATTTGACATCGGGCCGAGGTCGGGCCGATGGGCCGATTCGGACTTCCGAACTTCAGCACCGAGACACTGCCGAAATCGGGCCGAAATCCGCCACAATTCGGCCGACTTTTATTTTTACTCGGGTGAGAGATATTGGCTGATATTGGCGAACACAGTGCCTCTCTCGGGTCACAGTATCAACCGAAATCGGCTTTCGGCCAACTTCCGAGCGTGACGCACGAGCTGAGTTAGACGAATGTTTACAATGGGCATTCAAACTAGATGCGCGCCAACATGCGTGGCTGTGATTGGCTCACAGCTGATCACAGCCGATAATCGTGCATCAGCATTGGCCACGCACACAATCACTCGTGCGTGAGAAAATACTTGGAGTATAAGATGGGTTTCTTACTTTGACTTGCAAACCCGCCAAAGTAATTCTACCGTATTCATCTGATATATATTTTTTTTATTATTGATACATAGATTTCTGGTATTCCATGTTGTAAGATTCAAATCTATGAATTTTTACTGTTTTTGAAAAAAAATTTTCTAAATACATTACCAGCGTTTCATTGACTGCTAATATTTTTTGTATTTCTAACATGAATGTGATTTTATAGGATTTTATAGTATTTCTATGTATCAATATATAGACCTCTAGAATTTTATGTTCGAGTAATCAAAGTTCGATATAGATCTCGCATTTTTTTAGAAAATTACGTCTACATAGATTGATCATATTTTCAGTATTTTGTCGCATTTTAGTATTTATACAATTTGCTAGAATTTTCTAGTAATTTTATAGATATCCAGTATTTTTATGGTTAACTATATAGGTGTTTCTAGAATTCGAATTTCGTTTGATTTTTTTGTACTTCTATACATTTTTTGGAAAACTTTAAGAATTTCTAATACTATAGTGTTTTTTGTATTTATATAATTTGAATGATTTTCTGCGTTTTCATATAAATTTCTAGAATTTGATGCTCTCATATTTAAAGTTTGATAGATTTTTGGAATTCTATAAAGATTTCTGAGATTATCAATAAATAGAAGAATGGCTTAAGAAAAATGGCTCTGAGTGATCATTCCTCGCCTTCTATTTATTGATAATCGATGAAACAGAGCAGATACGAAGTTTAATATTTTTGGAATTTTTTAGATTTCTAGCATTCCATATTGTAAGATTCAGATCTATGAATTCTAAATGTTTTTATAAAAAATTTTGCAATAGATTACTAGTGTTTTGACTGTTAAAATTTCTAGTATTTTACGTATTTATAACATAAATGTGATTTCGTAGGAATTTCTAGTATTTTAATGTATCAACATATAGATCTATAGAATTTTATGCTCAAGAAATCAAATTTCAAATAATTAAAAAAACATAGATTTATCATATTTTCAGAATTTTTTCAAAATATCTTTTCACGTAGTCAAATGATTTCAGAATCGCATAAAATTTTCAGACTATTTTTTCTAGCCTCAATAAACATCTCAAAATTCACACGCGCATTCATTACGTTTTTATTAATTTGTATAACTGTTACCTCAGGCTCAATTAATTCTTTTGAATTTCCATTGTTGTCATATTGTAATAAACTCGAAATGTTTAGTTCCATATTTATTATATTCAAAGAAATGCCACAAGTTATATTAGTATGATAATAAATGTGCACATTTTTTTCGTTATAGGTCAATTAAGCTGGGCAAGAGTGAATAGGACAACCTTGAAACGTCCGGGTTGTACTTTTCGGGCTTCAACAATTGAAAAGCTGAAAGATTGTTCAAATACTAGAGCTGATGTCGAAATCGAGAATTTTCATACAGAAAATCGAAATGTAGAGGAAAATGTAGTCTTTGATTTTGAAAATGTCGAAATTGAAGTTGAAGACTTCAAGTTACCATTCGATGAAAAAATGGAAATTATACATGAAAATGTGGATTCTTCCTTTGCATTTGTGGAAAACAAAAAATCTACCGAAGAAAGCAAGATAGAAAACGTGAGGATTTCTTAGGATATAATTTTTTAACATAAATCAGAAGAAATTTAAATAGCAACGAAGCTCAATAAACTTCTCATATTTTTCCAGAATCCTGAAGCTGTTCAAGAAATTTCGAGTGTGATCGATGCATTGACGCCCATTCAGAGCCGAATTTGCTACATTTGCATGGACTACAAAAACACTGCTGGCATCAGGTTCATGGAATTGATTGCCAAACTTCGAAAATTTTTCATTTTCGAAAGTCAGGATTATTTCACTAAAACTGTCGTGCAAATGACCAAAAACATTGTTGGCAGCAACAATTTGACATTGTTGATACCCAATGAACCAATGGTGATGAGGCAAAGTTTGAAAGATGACGTTTCTTGTTTCGCGAATATTTATATAAAACTGAAGTAAGTGAAACTTTTCTTTCGTGAGAATTATTTTACTCGTGGTCTTGAATTTTTAATTTAATACAATTTATTTTTTTTCCAGTTCCTTGGTATGTTCCATTTTGGAAAAAATCAAACCTGAGATAGAAATAATTGCCATCGATGATTGAGATTCCAGTACAAAAGTTTGTATTTCAACGAGAATAATAAATTTTTTATACATAAAACTGCAAATTTTACTTACATAACTAAATATAGAATTTTTATCACTGTTGTATGCAAACATCAAATATGATGCAGTTTTTTCCCGAATGTCATCCCTGAGATTCAACATTGTTATATTTCATTCCTTGTCGTAAACTTAAAAAATACAACCTAAAGAAAACTTCACTTTCGATCCCCCTCCCAATAATTGGTAGTAGGCATGATCATACGTCCTCTCTTGGAAAAACTGCAGTCCAGATCAACTTTCTGTGATGTTTGTCCCTCTGAAAAACATAATTTTTTAGAAAAAAACTACTTGCCAAAATGAAGATTTAGTTTTCTAATAGTATATAGTATGAAAAATAGTTACTTTCGAGTTCCTTTTTCCACGTTCGACAAAGCTGCTGGATATTGGGAGGACACCCTTTTTGGAATTGCCTTGAAATCGCTTTTGGCATGTCTGAAAAACAATTTCACGTGAACAATCATCGATTTCATTTATGGGGTAAGAAATTCTTTGTTCAAATTAAACAATTACAGTAAATAAATATCGAAAATTTCATTTCATTTTTAGATAAAAAAAAAAACATTTAATCACCATGATTTTTGTCTGAGAAATTTCCCATCAGAGATACAAATTCTCCAGCCAAAGTTTTCAAAAGTTTCGACGAATTTCTTTGGACTATAAAATCGGTGCGATATTTTTTTTGCACTGGCTGACGCGATTCGCTGTAACAAACGAGAATACAGAAATAAACACATTGTTATGTATAATGAGTTTAAAAACAACTCACTTCAATAATAACCCTTCGAAAACCAGGCCCTGGCCCATCTCGAAATTCTCATCAAAAACCAAAATGGGTTTCCAGTTCTTCAGTAACTTCGGATTTTTCGCCATCCCATACATTTCCTTGATCTTCATATTTATTTGAACCTCCTCATTTTGGCAGATTCTCGGCAGTTCCTTTTCTTCTTTGCGAATCTTCGTGATACTTTTATGAGCCTTATTCTTCGGTTCCAACGAATTCGAAATGACTGCTTTTTCCTCTTGCGACTCGTGACTAACAAACCCGTTCTCTGAATGAATGATTTTTGTCTCTGTATCCTCTTCATCCATGTAGGCAACTCCCAAAACATCAAATTTTAGTTGCGGTTCCTCCATTTCTGGGATGTTGGATTTCCGAGGTCTTTTTTTTGGCTTCTTCTTGCTGAAATTAACATTGGTTTAGAGCGAAATTTTATCAACCTTTTCAATTATTTGCATAAGAATATTTGTATAATTGCTTTTTATTAATTGTAATAAAAAATATAAATCGATCCTCCGGAGTAAATAATTAAAAGTCAGCAATACAGTGTTACTTTTAATCCTTTTTATTTAAAAATCTCTCAAATTTTCGACCTGTTCTTTGTTTAACCATCCTCTTCTTTGAGTATAATAATTACGTAATATATTTATTTAATTATTATATAATATAGTATAATTATTATGTTATACTATAGGTATAATTCTATTTGAAGACAGTAATAATATTAAAAAAAAACACACAAAAATAATAGTTATAAAACCAAATTTCCATACTTACATAAAATATGAAGCTATTACAAAATGCTGGTTATTATATATTCAATTAGTGATGGGTATTTCAACAATACCAGCCAATTGTTTTTTTGCTGATATCGTACATAATTGAATATTCTACCACTTTCATCATTATCATTTTTTTTATTGTACATACCAAAGTAACTGTTTTTCCATATTTTTATTCAAATATTGATGTATTTCATCATTAATTTTTTCATTTTTTCCCATTGTTTTTTTCACCAATAATTTGAAAATTGAAATTACTTTAGTATCTATTAACTATAATTCTGTTACATTGAATTCGTTGATTATTATAAAAGTTACTAAATCAATCACAAAAATTAGAAAAATTGTTTCAAATTTTATGAACGAAAGCATCAATTGCATTTTCATCAAAATTTTTTACAGATAAACTTATACATTTTTTTTTATTTTTGAGACTATTTTTTTGTTTCATCTATAAAATAGATTTTTCATAATGATTTTGATTGTTAATAATTTAATTGGTAAATATATAACACATGGTCTATCTCAATGATTACAGAATCATTTATGCATTAAATTGAGCTTTTTCGCAACAAATATTAGCTCAAATATATCAATTCTGGCAGAATGAATATGCATTAACAATATAAATGCATAACAAATGTACGATTTTTCAATATATTTACAAATTCTGGGATTTAGAAGTTATAATGAAATTTGTTTGACTCGAATTTCAAGTCCCTGAGTTTTGGATTTTTTTTCTAACACTTTTAACGTTTTTCATATTTTTTCAGTATTTACACAACTTTAATGATTTTCTAATAAATTACTATAGCTTTATTTTCTATTAATTAAATTATATTCTTTAAACTCTTATTTGAAGATTTAAACGTCTCTTTCTAGATACAAGCAGTAAAAAGTTGCAAATATTTCACACTTTTGATCTTTGTTAGTTGAAGTTTACATTTTTTGAAAAAAATACTTATTTGGTATACTATAATATACTATTACTTTTACTTTATTTCTTGCTGTATATACATGCTGCAAAAAAATGTGGATTATTCGGTGAAAGCGAATTTCATATGTATTTTTCACTGGGTTTCAAACCATTTTAATTGGGAAGTTGCATCAATTTTTTTATTGCTGATATCGTTAGTTTATCAAAAAATAACAGACATGTGTTTTTTTCTTTTTGTCATATCTCAAAAATTGACGGAAACACATCGTTTAAAAAGTCAAACAAAGTGACGTTCTAACTATATTACATAATTTGCATGCTCAGTATATCTATACGAAATTAGAAATGCATATATCCTCTTAAAATAATAATTTTTCAAAGGAACAAAAAAATACGTATCGATTTTTCTTCAAAAATAATAGATACGTATGTTGACAAATTTGATTTTTTTTTCTATGCAACTTCCCAATTGGTATGAACATTAATGTTGTGAAGATTTGATCTATGAAAATTTTATGTTCATATATTTCCATTTTCTGTATGTTTTTTTTTAATAGAATAACTGCAAAGAGGAGATAAATGTTTTGAGAGATAGTGGGGTTTGTAATGGCTTTGTTTCATGTATGGAAACTTGGATTTATAATTATAATTTTTGTTTTTTTATATTATTAATCTCTTTCAACAGAATTACTATTATTTTTCCACTATTCTATTATTGTTATTATTGTTCAGGGTTCGCAGGTTTTCATCTTCGCTCTCTCTCTAGCATCAAACAAAACATAAGTCTATCTTTGTTTTTTCATAGGAATCCTACTACGCCTGCGAACCCTGTTATTGTTATTAATATTATATGTATTTATTTTCATTAATTATTGTGAAAATTGAGTTTTCCATTATTACCTTCTGCCATTCGTCCATTTAACGGCGTCAGCTCGTATTTTGGGAACCCCGCAAATCTCTGTATCCGACTCGTCAATTGTCTGGTTTGTCTGAGGAATCTCAGTTTTTACCAGGATTTTTTCCGCAATGTTCAGCAGATCCTCAACCATGTTGGCATAATTTTGTGGACAATCTTTCGAGAGAAATTTTTCGATAATTAACTCGACTTTGTGTTCATGGAGAGCCTCGAAGACCCTGTTTGCGATCTTGCATTTTTCGTGGTAATTGGTGCCATAGGGTTTCATTATAGATGAATTGTGATTTGATATTGTACTTTCTTGTGTGGTTTTTTCCAGATCAGGGCACATGTTTCGGAGTAGCGAGATTTGGTTTAGTCGGGTTTTTACGAGACTTGTTGTAGATATTGCTTCGGAGAAGACTGTTTGGATCTCGTCTTCACTGTCGTCAACGGTCGTCGGCCACCGGAAATTCGTCCGGGAACTGCTTTTCATGAAACAGCTCCAAACTTGGATCACGTTTTCCCAATCATCGGGAAAGCCGTTTGTGAATTTTTTTGAGATGTATTCTGGTAGAGCTGGATATTTAAGGGTTTTTGAGTAAGTTTTCAGGAATTCCGGACAATTTTTAGAGTATTTTGGCGAGTGGTGAGAAATATCATGGCAAATTTTCAAATCGAGTATTTTAGATTCTAAGTTTGAGGACAGTGGCGAATGCAGAAAATATTCAATGAAATAGGTATATTATATACAAAAACAATTTCGATAGATTATTTGCTAATTATTTTTTAAACATTGATTTCACGCAGTTTTTTTATTATTAAAATTTTTACTTTGAAAATTTACATTGATTTCATATAACCACAGAGTTGAAAATATCAGTCTTTTAGATTTCTAGGCATTATTAACAATTCTGTTCATAGTTTAATTTTTATGTTGTCATTAAAATCAACCATGAGTTTTTTTTTCAATTTTTTCTTTTTCAAAATCATACTGAATAACTGGTCAAGGATAAAATATTGAACTTTTCAAATTTTTCGTGTTCGTTTTTTCGCTTAATTTATTTTTGAACGTTTACCAAAAAAAAAAAAAAAAATTTAATTTATCGACAATTTTCCTCATTCTCAGAACTTGCCTCAAATAGTTAAAATTTACAAGTTGAAAACATTGAATTTTGCAAAGATATATAAGCTTTCAAAATCTAGATGTGGAATTGGGGAATCGCATACAATGAAAAAATTCTCATAAATAGTAAAACTGTTAAAATAATAAAAAACTTATATGTAATATACTTTGTTCTTCATCCACGATTGAGCCTTGTAAATTATATGTGACTTTTGGCGTCGCAGTTTCTACCACGGTCATTGAGATTCTCTTTCGTATGGGCTTTGTGAGCACGAATGTCTCGCTGAGAAAAAAAAAATGAAATTTCAAGAATGAGATTTTTAAGATTGCCATTCATAGTATACGACAAATACAATTGAATGTATGATTTTTGTTAATTCGTCATAAGGCTTTTTTTAAATTTGTAAATATTCAAAGATTTTCAAGAAAATCAGCCAAGTTAATGAAAATGTTGAATTTCTGTAGTCAAAAAACAATGAATCCCTGAGACATGAAATTCTTAAAACATTTATCAGATTAAATGAACTATTTTAAATTTTAACTCTTTTTTAACTCTTCTTTAAATATATGGAAAAATTTGATTACGTCTCTGTCGTTCCTGTCAGGATTATGTTCCAATTCACATCCAGAGCCACTCTCCAGTTGTACAAATTCACAGGAGCACGCGAGAAGTTGCTACTGCTGCTGCTGCTAATTCCACTATCCTTATTCCGTTGGTTATTTTTAAGTCCTTTAGTCATCATTGAAGGGACCAAAGGTGGCGGCATGATCAAACTATCTCGACCGTTTGAGCTTCTCAGACTTCGATCGTGTAGAGAGTTTTTTAAATTGTTTGGTATTTTGAAGGATCTTTCACTGCAAGTCGTCACTGAAAATTTAACATTAAAACTCATTTTCATTACCCTCGAATGAGACAATTGAACAGAGGCGTAGACAGGAAAACGTTTCGGTAGGGGTTTTTTGAAAAAAATACATACTTCTTTCGGGATTTTCAAATCATACATTTTTCAAGCTTTTTTTTTTTAATTTTCAAGTCACTGGTAATTAGAATTTATTTCTAACACTTTTCGTAGTGTTTATATTTCTTCACTATTTATAGAACTTGAAAGGTTTTCTGATATAGTTATGGATTTTTATAGAGTTGTCCAATGTAAGAATCAAAGTTATGAAATTTATTACTATTTCTATAGATTTTGAAAAAAGTTATAAATACACAGAATATGGGTATTTCTTAGATTTTTAGCATTTTTTTATAGTATATGTTATTTATGAAATTTTTATGGATCAATCTATATAATTGGGAAGTTGCATACGTTTTGTTATAACTGATATTGTTAGTTTATCAAAAAATATCAGACACTTATTTTTCCTTTTTGTCATATCTCAAAAATTGACGGAAACACATCGTTTTCAAAAGCCAAACAAAGTGTGTCATTCTAACTATATTACATATATACCTATGTATACAAAATTAAAAATTCATGTATCCATTAAAATAAACATTTTTCAAAGAAATAAAAAATACATATCGATTTTTTTTTCCATGCAACTTCCCCAATTCTAGAATTTTATTATAATAGTATTAAAAATTTCAAAGAAAATGAGTGTTTGAATATGTTTTTCAGTAAAAAGTAACTTTTATGCAGATTTCCTGTATTTTTTTGCCTTCTTATTTAGTAATAATACGATATGAATATAAATTATAATTGTTAATAAAAAATCATGAATTAAATTAACAATATAAACATATAATAAATAAATATAATTATATGTTCATTATTAATTATCAATTAAATATTGATACAATTATAATATTTATAATTAAAATTTTGTTTGTGAAAAAATTCTTTTTCATCACTCTAACCTCAAACCGGACATTTTGACGTGACTTTGAGGCTATTGTAATGAAAAATTACGTTCGCAATCGTGAGCTATCGTCAATTTTCGCCAAAATTTACTCTAGCTCCCAATTACGAAAATAACTATTAAAGCGAGAATCATTTTTATTTTTGAGTAAGTAAAATTAATAAGACTAATTCAACTTTGAGAATTTACATGGAACCATTTATTATGTTTTCTAGATTTCAATCAGTATATTTTTGATAATATTTATCCATTATTTTCTAAAATTTACATCTTCAATTCACATTTAAACTTTTTTTTATGTTTACATCAAATTTAAATTTTGTGAGAGGTTCAAATCCCCAAAACCTTTTTCTGCATACAAAATGTGCCTGCTGTTGAACTTACCATTGAAATTTGTAAATGAGGTTTGTTGAATTCTTTGTTCTTGCGCTTGTTGCTGCTGCGTTCTCTGAGACTTTGTACTGTTACCAAAGCTGTTTTTCACAGGCGATGTTTCAAAAAAGCTTTTTCCCAAATTTAGGGAATCTGAGTATATGCTAGTAGAGCTGGTCCATGGTGGTTTCATATACATTTCAGAAATCCCCTTTATTTCTTTTTGCGCAAGTTCATTGAGCCTGTCATCAAGCCCTCGAATTTTGTTTGGATTCGGATTCTACACAGCAATGAGGGATCAAATAATTTTAGATAAGTGTATTTTGGAATGATCATTTATAAAAATAAAATTGATTATTTCATCAAATTGAGAATTCTGACATCAATTCAGTCATGAGATTTAATTTTAAGGTAACAGTAGTATTTTTAGGTCATTTTGAACAAGTTTTAAGTATCATAATTAGATAAAAATAAAAAAATTATTGCTGCATATAAATAATTGTTTTATGATTGGGTTAATTAGAGTATTACTTCCATTAATTTGCTTTTGAACAGGTTATTTTAAAAAAAAAATCACATGAAAATTTAAGAGTGTTGTTATTACTGCTGCGAAATTGCAACTAGTATTACTGTACCATTTTTTTGTAATAAATCACAAAACTTTACATAACATGAAATTGAGTCTTTTGGGTATAAGCAGGTTTTTAAAGTTTTCAAAAAAACCATAAACAGGATTTGTCTGAAAATTTGCGTATTCATGTCGTAGAGTATGAAGTTTTACATTCCCTTTTTGGCAAAAAGTGAACAAAAAAACAATGAATATTTATATTACTTGTATTATAAAAATAATGCACTGAGATTGGCCAGAACAATATTTTCTTGCACATCAGTTCATGCATGGAGTACCTTAAATTCAATATTTTCGAAAAGAGAAGTTTCTGGATTTTTTTTCATTTTTAAGAATCAATGTAAAGATTGTAAGTTCTCAATACATTTATTTACTATACAAATAACTATCAATTTTTTTTCAATACATTCATGAAATATCAACCTAAAAATCCAACTTATTTTCGAACAAGAATAACAATAAGAAATATTTGATATTTAAAAAAAAGCTGCGCTATACAATTATTTCTATGATAAAAAGTAAGAATCAAGATAGAGAATAATCAACAATTTTTGTTTATTTAAAAAAACGTCTTTTCCATTTTTTCAGGAATTCATTTGAAAACTTAAAATCAAGAACAGAAAAAGGGAAAATAAATAAATAACTTGCCATTTTTGACAGCTAACTGCAATGCGCAGCAATATTCCTTTGAAAAACACCCGATTGTTGACTTTTCTTTGTTATCCTTTTGTTTACTTTTAAAATGGACTAACAGCGTCCAATCCAGTGCAATCCAGTGCTGCCAGATTCGTTTCGAGACAAACCCGTATTCAGTACTGCGCAGAGGAGGGGAAAAATCCATACTTATCAGGGATCCTTAAAATAGAGAGATTGGCCACTGTGTCTACAGGCTCTGATTGGTTCGGACTGGAAAATGGCCGCCCCAATGTTTTTGACATTCACTGAGAGAAATGGGTGCTCCAATCAGCTCTTATTGTGACAGTTCCTGCTCGTCCTAAGGTTAATTCAGCGGACCAATAAAAACCTGTTATATGATG